>CAKMXY010000015.1:600000-844888 GCA_928865425.1 Ustilago cynodontis
CCGGTGGTACGCTCTTCGGGGTCGTCGAATGGTTTGATTCTATCGGGGAGTTTTTCGAGCAATACGGGAAGAACGACTTGTTCGATCACTTTGGCGGTAGGGTTGGCTGCAGCAAGGGTGTGGGAAGTACGCTCGTTGGAGATAACTTCAATGGCGCAGAGAGCTTCTTCGCGGACATCGTCTCCGTGGGATGAGGTGAGGAGAGAGGCAACTTCGCGGGTGAGGAAGCTGAGTTCGTCAAAGTCCAGCAGCGGTTTCTCCTCCTTCTGTTGCTTCGTACCCGCGGCACCAGCGCTGCTAAGAATGGAGATAGAAACAACAGAAGAAAACACCAACATCGCCGACCTGCGATAACTCGTCGATCTCAACCCGTTGCTCAAACAGTTAAGCAAGTCCGACAAGAACGCATCCAACGGCCTATTATCTCCTGCATAGCTCCTCCCCCCTGCGCTGGGGGGCAGTAGTTGACCGGACCCGATCTCGCTCCCTGCAGCCGCAGGCTTCGCTCCAACCGCCCCCTCACCCGCTCTCGTCAGCTCTGCATGTCTGTACACCTTTGCTAGCGCCTCCAGCAGCTCGCCAATACCAGCGAGAATAGGCGTTCGTTGAGCAAGATCTTCAGGATCAGCAAACATCTTTATCATCTGATCCATAAACCCGTACACCGCCAAATACGCTGTACTCGCACTAGCCCTTACCAAACACGACAGCACTTTGATCCCTGCCTTTGCCAAGCTCTTACTCGGTTCCTCTAGTTCAACTAGACAATCATGGACCATTTTCGGCGCAATACCCTCAGGCGGATCCACCCGGTCATACAACACATGCAAGAGGGTTGTGAGGGTATCAACGGCAAGATCTCCGGTTTCATCGTCGGTGGCATGGAAGATTTCGATTTTGAGACCTTCCCATAGCTTTTTCGCGTTTGCCAGTGCTGCAGCGCGGCCGTACACTGGCATAGCGGCGATAAGGGTTCGTAAAGTGTCTAATTTGGCTGGACCACCAGCTGCGCTGAGCTTCTCGAGCAATAAAGGGTAACCGAGAGGAGCCAAAGCGGGGGAGGCACAGATAGCGGCACGTAGTGCGACTTTGAGATCGTCAGAAGTGATTCCATAAGGATCGTCAGGAGGGGGACGGAAAGTGATGGGGAAGTAACAAAAGGTGATGTCGAAGAACTTTTCCGTCATTTGGCGATCCATGATCCATTCGGTGAGCAATACTTTGTCGACACCAAAGAGAACCATGAGATTGCGAGGATCTTTTTCGCCAGCGACCATCTTGACGTAGCCTTGGAGAAAGTCTTTGCCTTGACACGTTTCGGAGGCGGCGGATGGGTTGTCGGTTGGTGGGTCGACTTGCATCGGTGTAGGTGAGTTTGCATCGCTTGATTCCGTAGCGGAGGAAGTGGAAGAGCGATAAGCTTTGAGCGCATCTCTATGGTGAGCGACCAGACTGTCAAGAAGACGATAGATGATGAAGCGTAGACTCTGAGGATGGTCACTAGCCTTGACATGGGTGAACAATGCATCTGCTACTGCATGTGCTTGTTCCTGACCAAACCCTTTCACCGGCTTTTCCGCCCGCTCAAGCACCTCCGCTGGGGCCTTACAGGCACTCAGAACAGTCAACGCCTTCAACGAGCTCACCAACATCGCACTTCCCTGCAGCGTCTTTAGCTCGGCTTCATTCTTCCTCGCTCTCGGCGCTGTATCCGGCAACACCTCTGGCGCCTTTGACGACCTTACAAAGTTGTCGGAGATAATGACACCATCAGCGATCTTGTCCGCAAAAAAAGCTGTGAGTGTACGAACAGCTTGAATAGTGAAAATGCTCGATAACGGTGGTTGTTGTTGTATAGAGGTCTGTGATGTGGGAGCAGATTCGGGATCGAGGAAATGACATGTGAGATCGGAGAGAAGTTGAACAGCTCGTGTTCTTGTATCTTGTTCTTCGGAGGTTAGATATTCTCCAAGAAGTCGGACCAGGCCGAGGAGGGAGACAGAACCAGTGGCAAGATGGTCGATGATGGAGGGGGGGAGTTGTTGGAATGAGCCTACAATGTAGGCTCGGATTGCTGATGTTGGGTCTGACATCTTGCTCTGAATGCCAGAGTTGCAGCACAGCATGTGCGAACAGTGAAACAAAGCTGCTCCTTTTGTGCGGACAGAAGATGCAGAAGATGATGGTGGAGCAGAAAAGTGAACAGTGGATAGATATGATCGGCTATGGTGACTGACTCATGACGTTGTACAGTCGTACCTCTTATAATGAACCCTTTTTTTTTTTTCTTAAAAATTTTTGTAATTATTTTTTAGACGTCAGGTACAGAAACAACATATCTCTGTCAATACTCTAGCTTTTAGGCTCAAAATTCCTGCTAATATCATTTGAACACTATTAAATATCGATTTTTGTGCTAGACATGAGCCACAGGTGCTGAAAGCCTCCATAATTGCTGGACTAAGAAGCCCCTCCCTCTCCAGGATTGCCTTGGCTGATCTCAGCACCTCTCTCTGCTCTGAAACTGCCATTTCAGGCAAGAATAAGTTGATTGAAGCCCCCCAGTGGTGTGCCAAGAGGTGTCAGAGCTTCCTCCATATCTTTCTCCTCCCCTGCAGGACTGATGACATCCTGAACTGACACATCTGCTAGCCTCCTTAGTAGCCCTCCTATATCACCATCCAGCCCATTGTCTTCAGGCTCAGAAGCAGAAGTTTCTTCCCACTCCACCAAGCCTGTGTGCCTCCAACAATTCTTGACTATACTTGCCTTGAGATCCTTCCATATCTGCTGGCAGAGTCTGATGGCTGTCAAAATATGTCTTTGGCCCAAGTTGCTAGGTCCTTCTGCAGGTATGAGGGATTGTTGAGCTTTCTGTGCATTGGTGAGGTTTTGTGAAGAGGAAGCTGGAGATCTAGGTGATTTGGGCATGGTTGTGCTGGCCAGGTGGTTCTTTTCTGGGATGGTGGTGGTAGGAAGGAAGAAACAAGCATTGCTATCTCCTACTAGTTGAGAGACAGTAAATGAGCATACTCAAGCATGTCTTCATGTGATCATACAGAAGTCAGTGATGTGACACACATAGAAATCGATTTTATCGAGAATTAAAATGCTCAATTATTTTATCAATTTCTGAGGGTTCATTATGAGAGGTACGACTGTACGAGGAAATCTCCACTTTTTCTTTCTTCGCATTCTTATTTGTTGGCGCATTATCAGAGATTGTGGGGTAGTAGAAACCTTAACACTGCTATTGAAATGCGATCTCGGCGAATAAACGTCGCTGTTTGCCCGATTCGAGCAACGAGACGTCAAATACGGCACAACCTCAGCCGATACAGTACTCCACATTTGCTGCTGCTGCTGCTGCGGTACACAGCGCTTGTGACACCTTATCATTCCTTGAAGAGCTTGGTGGCAGCTCAAACTTGCAGAGAGGACCCTGACCTGCAACACTTCTGCGCCACTTCCCATTCATACTTTGATATCAACAACCGCATCGAAGAGCTTCGTTCAGGGTCGTCGAAATGGCGATGGCAGACAACATCCGCAATGCCTCCATGGGTCCAGACCCAGACCTCAACACGGACACGATCCAAGCTGATACCATTCCACTCTCCCATCTTTCTCGCATCCGTGTTTGCATTTCACAGCCCTCTCTACCAGCCTCTATTGCAAAAGGAATCGACGAGCTCATCAGGCATCACATTCGACCAGACGCGCTTTACCTTCATCGCTCTGATCAACCGCTCCCTGCCAGTGGTCTTCCCAGTCACCACTCTAGCCCGGCACCTGTTTGGAATTGGAACGTCACCTTTATCGAATCTTCCGAGATCGATGCTTCGATGTGGACCTCTTCAACCTCAGCCTCCACTTTCGCTCCCTCCTCTGAGGATGCCTCTCGCTCTCAACCAGTCTCAACCCCATTTACAATCAGCATAACCTACAACCCTCTCTCACCTCACCATGCGTTCCGAGCTCTAGGTCACACTTTGGGGGTGTCAAAAGACATTCTCTCCCTCACCGCCCCTCCTTCTCCCACCCTGCATCCTAATCTCTTCGCTCCCAACTCACAATCGGGCTACTACCTCTGCCCTTCCTCCGCTCACTCCAAACTCAACATCACCCAAAAGAGCAGCTTTGCAACCATCGGCACAATGATCGACTGCTCTCGCAACGGAGTTCTCAACCTTCGCTCCACAAAATACCTCCTCCGCACATTAGCTTTACTTGGGTATAACATGCTCCAACTCTACACGGAAGACACGTACGAGATCGATGGAGAACCGTTCTTCGGCTACATGCGTGGCGGATACTCTCACTCGGAGCTGCGAGAGATCGACGATTATGCTGCTGGGTTCGGGATTGAGGTTATCCCGTGTATCCAAACGCTAGGACATTTAGGGCAGATGTTGCAATGGCCCAGGTACTTAGGATTGCGAGATACCGCAGAGGTATTGTTGCCCGAATGGGGAGAAACATATGTGATGTTAGAAAAGATGATTCGTTCTGCTACCTCTCCCTTCCGCAGCAAAAAGATCCATTTGGGGATGGATGAGACCCACGGGCTTTCACAGGGAAGGTACTATTCGATTTTTGGACATCAGAACAATAAGCCGAGCAGTCAGGTCTTTGTGGAGCATCTGGAGAAAGTGGATGATATATGTAAAGGATTGGGATTGGAACCGATGATTTGGAGCGATATGCTGTTCTGCCTCTCTGCTCGAAACAATTCGCTTGTTGGATACTATGATTCGGATCAACCTTTAGATGTCAAACAGCAAGGTCTACCGAACGGGATTGATCTTGTGTATTGGGACTACTATCACACCTCCCCCTCGAGCTATGACACCCGCATTAAAAACCATGAACAATTCAGAGGAGCAAGTCCTTGGTTAGCCGCGGGATCATGGACCTGGTCAAGGTTTTGGACTGCTTTACCGTTCACCTTCCAAACCATTTCTGCTAATCTTACCGCTGCGAAACGATCTCAGGGGGTTAAGCACGTTTTTTTGACGATATGGGGTGATGAAGGTAACGAGATTGATCTATGGTCTTCGCTCCCTGCCTGGGTTTATTACGCTGATCATTGCTACAGCACCGCAGGGGAGGAGGAGGGGGAGGGGGAGGGAGAGGGAGAGCTAGATGTAGGGTTGGTGAAGGTGAAATTCGACAGCATCATAGGTGGGAATTGGGACGACTTCGTTCAAGCGTCCTTCATCGACAATACCTCCAAAGATGGGAATAGGGTTGAGGAGGATGACAGGATTCATTTTGCCCCCAACACATCTAAATGGATGCTTTGGAGTGATCCGGTTCATTCTTTTGCCGAACCTACATTGGTTGCTTCTGGGTTTAATTCTGAATCGCATTACTCTAGCCTTGCTGAAACACTCAGTGAACGTATTGAGGGTGTTGTACTCGGAAACCCTCTTCTGCACCGAGAAACCCTCGTCATCCGAACCGTTCATAACAACCCGGCAGAGAAGAAAGGTTTGTTCAACACAGCAGCATCCCTTTTCTCCCACGTCACCTCCAACCCGGACCAAAGTGGGATGAAATCAGTTCGTATTCTCTCGGATCATCCGTTCAACGCTCGACTCGAACTTGCACGGTTGCTCGCCCAAGCCTTATCACTGAAGGCAAATTTGAGGCAAAGATTACATCAAGCATATACATCTCGTAACTGGCCTCAGTTACAACAACTTAATCGACGTACAGGGAGATGTGTTGAGGCGGTAAGGAGGTTGTGGAGATATCATAGAGAGGTTTGGATGTCTATGTATAAACCTCATGGTTGGGAGACGTTGGAATTGAGATATGGAGGATTGGTGGCGAGATTAGACACGTTGTATAGACGTGTGGGGGGGTATTTGGAACATGTGCTTCGACCGAATACTCTCGGTGGAGCAGAAGAAGGCGAGGAAGAGGAGCGGGAGGAAGAGGATGCAGTGAGGATAGGTGGCAGGAGAGCTGATGTTTTCTTACCAAGAGCAACGAGTGCTGATGAATCAGGTAGGAGTTTCATCGATCCTAATCGCGATGATGAGGATGAGGATGGAGGTGGAAGTGACGGTGATGACAACAGGGATGGGAGCGGGCAAGATGACGATTCGATGCGATCTCGAAGCAGAAGAACAACCAAATGGGGATGGCAAGTCAAAGTGACATCGTTACCGGAATTGGAGAAACCATTGCATTTGGTATATGGAAGTCCAGAACAGTTGTTGGATTATCATCGGGTCTCACGGCCTACGTACTGTTGAACCACACACACACACACACACACACACACACACACACACACAGTTGTACCTGTATGCCCTTGGAATTCGCATTCGCATTGCATTGAACCACAATCCACAAATCTCTGCTACTTACAACACCACAAGCCACCGTGTTCGTCCGCCGGAACTTAGGCGATGAAAGGGAACATAGCCTTCCTCTTGGGGTATTCCTTTCCGAACTCCTTCTTATAGTTCTTATGCTTCTTTACCGCCCAAACCCACATCTGCGCCGTGCTCACGGCCGCAAACAACGCACTAGCCGGGTTCAGGGTTAACACGGTAAACGCCGCCCAAGCTACAAACTCGAAAAAGTAGTTCGGACACGAAACCAATTCAAAGGCAAACCCTCTTGGAATCTTCCTAACTTTGGTTCCTGCCGGTCTTAGGTTCTTTAAAATAACATGCGTGTAGGCATTACTGAGTTCAGCAATAGCCCAAACAGCTGCTGTGCCAAAGATGAACTGGTCACTATCCTGAATAGTTCCTGCTACCGATGCGGCTGAGAACCAAGGAGAGTAGATGAACGGAGCGAGAAGGAAACCCGAAAGGAACCAATAGTGGGTGGAGTTCTTGAAGATGTTGAACAACGGCATTGTGCCGTTGGAGAATCGATGGACGAAAAGAGTTTCGATTTCACGTTTGACATAGTGAGCTACAGCAAGGGAAAGGGCGACGGTTTGCATTTTGGAATGGATGAAGTCACGATGCCAAATCTTAGGGCCGAGGTAGTAGAAAAGAGGATGGATGAAGATAGGACCTGCGTATTCGGTGAGGAAGACGGTTTTCCAGCCGATCTGTGGGCCGAGGTCCTTGACGTAAAGAGTTTGACCGGAGGAGACGGCGAGGGAGGAAAGAGAGGCATCATCGTCCAGAAGAGGTTTCTTGTCTTGGGTGGTGATACGTTGACGTTCGACGGTGAGTTTGCGGGAAGAGGAAGCGATTTGTTTCTTAACTTCGGAAAGAGTGGATTGAGCGGAAGGGAGGGTAATGGTGAGAGGGAAGCCTTTGGAGGCTGGTTTGCCTGGAGCAGTGCGCTTCTCGACAGTGATGGTGAACGCCATGTTTGCGAGGGAGTAAGGAGCGGTGATGGTGAGGAGAAGAAGGAAGAGAAAGACATGATGTGAATCGGTCTCTTAATCGAATTTTTGGATGGCCCAACCGTCCGTCATTGGCGTTACGCGCTGCCTTTTCCGGTTTTTAAGCGCTGACGTACTTTGGGGGAAAATGTAGAAGCCGGAAAGTGTTAAATATTTTGTCGCAACTGAGATGAAATTTCTAGAGTGAATCGGGGGGGGGGGGGAGCAATTTATATACATGTGAAGTCGCAGTGTGGTGCCTATCACTGTTGGAGCAAAGTCAGTACACGTGCATCGGGGAAACTAGTCAGGGAAACACATCGGGGAAACTTTTGCTTTTCTAACATTTTTATCGAACCAAAAACTAACAGAAAGCCGACCAACAGCAGCTCAAGCCCGAAATCCGAGAAATCGCTGCTAAATTCCTCTGATCAAGAAGAAAAAGTTCATGTTTCAGGGTTCAATCAACAACAACAACAAAGTTGCTCCACACCAGCCTTGCCTAGGCCGAACACCATCCTGCTTCCCGGCCAGGTACTGAGTCTCAGCGCTGGGTAGATTCACAATGTCGACGGACAACAGACAAACAACATCCGAAGTAGAAGCCAATTTCCTTGGCTGGTTTCGCCAATCCGGAGGCGCGCTCGATCCACGATGTCGAATTCAATCCATCCCTGGAATGGGCAGAGGCATGATCGCCACATCCCCCATCAAAGCAGGAGAAACCATCTTTGTCATTCCTCGTCACGTTCTGCTCAATCTCGCCACATCTACCCTCGCACAACGATGTACGGAAGCTGAAGCAGAAGCCTCCACCTCAACCTCGGCACTGACATGGAAGGAAATCAGCAAGATGGGTTGGCTGCCTCTTATCTTGGCTATGATGTACGAACGTAGACGCGCCGCTGTACTCTCTTCGGCATCAACAAAAAGTGCCAGTGCGGAAGATGGTGATGTGTCGATGGAGAACCTTGAGTCGAACGCTTCAACCAGCACAGAGCAATTGGAAGGCACAGACGCTGGAGGATCAACTTACCGTGAAAACCCACGACCTTTTGGAGAGCAAACATGGGGAGCATACTTCGACATTATGCCTACACAATTCAGCACTCCCATGTTCTGGCAAGAATCCGACTTGAAGCATCTTGCCGGTACTTCGATCGCAGACAAAATCGCTAGAGACGAGGCAGAGGCAGAACACGAGAACAAGGCACTTCCGTACATTCGATCTCTGCCAGGTGTGTTTTTGCAAGGGGCGGAGGGGGAGAAGCAGCGAGAAGCGGAGTTGGAGAAGTGGTACTCGCTTGAGACATATCACATTATGGGATCGAGGATTTTGAGTCGAAGTTTTCATGTCAAGAGTAGAAAGAAGGGGTTGGAGGGCAAAACCGTTGATATGGACGATGACGACGATGACGACGATGAGGATGAGGAAGAGGAGGACGAGTCAGAGGCGGAGATGCTTGAAGAGGAAGGCGAAGGCGATGGTTCGGACGGTGAAGCGGGCGAAACCAAAGACGATGAGGCAGAAGCCGACGAGACCAACAATGACGCTCAAGACAACAACGACTCGGACTCTGACAGCGATGACGACGACGTAGAAGAAGAGGAAGAACAAGAAAATGTAATCGACATCTCCATGACGCCGATGGCGGACATGCTCAACGCGCGCTTCGAATCCGACAACGCTCGACTGTTTTACAAATCGGACGTTCTTGAAATGCGTGCCACCAAACCCATCTCTACGGGAGAAGAGATCTTCAACACCTACGGCGATCCACCCAACAGCGATCTTCTCCGTCGTTATGGTCATGTAGACGAGCCCAATGGAAGCGACGTGGTTGAACTCGATGCCAAATTTATCCTCGGGGCTGCTATCTCTCACCTCTCGCGCTTACTCTCGCTCCCCGAGGATGCGGTGAGAAAGGATCTGGAAGAGAGACTGGAATGGGCGTGCTCATCGCTAGGCATTGATGAAGTTTTCATTTTAAACTATCTGTTCACCCCGGCTAAGAAAGCTCCGCATCGAGCACAACCGGAGAAGGCCAGCGGGAAAGAGCTAAAAGCGGCTGCAACTGGAGGCGGCATTTCGGAGGAGATGATCGCCCTCACGCGCGTACTAACACAGTCAAGGGAGACGTTCGAAAAGGCCAAAGCAAAAGGTAAAGGTCCAAGTGCTCGGGTAGAAGCTCAGGAAGAACACTCTTTGAACGGTGGCAAGGTAGCACGTGTTTCTGCGAGTGAGATTATGATGGGCGCCATCGATCTGAGACTGCAAGAATATCCAAATCGAGGATCGATCGAGGAAGAAGAAGCAAAACTTTACGGAAACAGACAGGAAGAAGTGAGCGGGGAGAAGGAAAGACGAGCTTTGGTGGTGAGGCTTGGAGAGAAGAGAGTGCTATTAGACCAGAAAAGAGTGCTCAAGTATGTACTGGATCGATTGAAGGAGGCGGAAGCAGAGCATGCCAAAAAGAAGGTCAAGGATGCTGGAAAACGCAAAGGCGGCAACAGCTCGAATGGGAAACCCAGCAGCAATAATGGTAGTCAGAAAAAGCAACGTCGATAGGAATCTAAGAGAGGCAAGAACAACACATATAGATGCAGATCGGTTGAATCGGGAACGAATCGCAGATATGGTCAACTGCCGCAAAGCGATGAGACAAAGTGCGGCAGCTCCCGCAATCCTGCAATTCGGCTCTTGCCTCGCTTAAAGTCCAAGCTCGCGCGCTCAAAAATCCGAACTTTTACCCGGATTAAGCGTTTAAAAGAAGGTAGAAGAATCAGTGAGAGAGCGAATAGTATCTCTGCTGAAGATGAGATCAAGGTTTTACGTACGAGTAAGATAATGCGAAGAAGGAGCCAAGTGGCGTAAGAGAGAGAGAGAGAGAATGGTGGAAGGCTGCCGAACAAAAGGAGAGATGTGGATTCCCCGCATCATCAATACCGGTCATGCTCTCTCTCTCTCTCTCTCTCTCTCTCTCTCTCTCTGCTCTTCTCAGACTCGTGCTCGATCTTGCAACAAGGCGGTTTCGGCAACTGTTGTCCAATGCATACATAGTATTCGACAGCAGAAAAGCGCACGGTCGCGGCTCCATTTCTTGGAATCCGTCCAGCTCCGACACTATCCTGCCAAGTTTGGTTTTGCCGCCTCTTGCCGTGCTCAGACCTTACCAACAACCCTGGCGCCAGCTCTTGGACATGCCTCGCGAAACAGAACAATAATAAAGGCCGAGTATGGATACAGTCTGGACCTCGATCCCGCTTATTCTCAATGGCAACTTGAATTGTCAATGAGTCGGTCTTGACAAACTTGAACGGATCCAAACCAAGATGAGAATTGGGACAGCCTGTCATCTCCGGCAAAAAGTGCGTTTCGAGGCGAACAAAAGCCAAGCGAAAGCGCTTCCTAATCTGAAATGCTATACTGCAACTCAAAAGGCGGAGCAGAGACTCTTTTTCTTCCGCCCAACACCTCGCTTATTCCTTTTGCGGGGTAAAAAGAGACGCACGCTTTGTCGGTCAACTTGATCCCGTGCTGCGATGCCACATTCCCCCGCACTTTTTAAAGATCCAACTAACAGAGTGTATATAGGTGCACCCTCTCTATCGACGCTTTGCGTGATCATCCCCTTTTTGCTGTCCGCCCTCATCACGATCACGATCACGATCACTGTCACACTTGATATCGTCACAACTACTAACTTCTGGCGACAAGGTTTGCGGCTCACTCAACTCGATCATCGGCTCCTCGGAAAACTTCATTTCTTGTCGATCTCTTATCCATCAACCTACTTTGAACTCTTGATCTCTAACACCGTACCCTCTCCTTCATTCTCACCAACCACCTCCCTCAACACCATGTCCAACACACCTCCTGAGGCATCTACCTCAACCTCAGCTGCCGGAGCAGCACGCTCGCGCAAGAAAATGTACAAAAACTGCGACCGTTGTCGACAAGCCAAACGTGCATGTTCCGCACAGTACGTCAGTATTGCAGAAGCGCTCGCTAGTAAGGTTGCTTGCACCAACTGTAAGAAGAAGGGTCAGGTTTGTACCTTCAACAGCTTGATCAACTCGTTTGGCGGCATTCCGTTGGGCGGTTTGACCGGAGCGGCTTTTGCCGAGAGTTTGCACGCTCAACCGTCTGTAGCTGCGGGCGCGGGGGGAGACCAAGACATGGATGTGGTTGAACCGAGTGCTGATCGGGGTTCGAAGACGAGGAGGGAGAGTGACCCGACTGTGGACAGTATCAGTCATGTCAATGCTGTGTTCGAGGTTCTCAACGGCACAACAGCAGCTCACAGAGCAAGTGATCAGGGAGCACAGGCGAGGCAAAGCAAGAGACGAAAGCAGTCATCATCACCATCAGCAGCAGCAACGAGCTTCGCGGACGTTGCCGACTTTGACCAGACCACTTGCAGCTACACAAACAACTCAGGAACGCTAGTGAGAAGTCGAGCGCAATCACCCTTGCCCTTCTCCGCCAGCACCAACCTCGACTCTGACTACCTCACCTCGACCAACGGCGGCCCTTCGCTATTCGATATCCTCGGACTCGACATTTGGAACACCGCACCCTCCGTTCGTCTAGCTCAATCTTCGGATCGGTTCCACCTCAACACTGACCTACTCAACGTCTACGAAGGAGCTGCAGAATCCGCCTTTCGTGTCTGGGTTACCGACGCTACCACTCCTTACCTTCTCTCTTCCTCTGCTCTCTCTTCCTCTCCCACTCCTCCTGCCTCGGCTGCTATGGCGCTCAACAAGAAGGTTTGTCTGCTGGATCATGCCTCCAAGCGCATTTTCAAGCCGGATCATGCCAATCGCAATGTCGAAAAGCGAGTCTCTGAAGCCTACCACGCTGTACTTCTCGCCTACGCTGCCCAATGGCCCAGACACCGCAGTCAAGGTGGAGGCTGGAGACCGGATGAAGCGAGGATCAGGCTGTCTCTTTGGAAGCAGGCGAGGGACAAACTCATGGACGCAGCTGATGCTTGGAGTTTCCGAATCGTCTTTGCCCTCATCCTATTCGCTTGGACCGAGAAGCCCAGAGAGGTACCGGACGACCAAGCTTTCCCACGTGACGATCCTGCACACGATCATCCTTCTCAACTCCACCTTCCTTCCCTCGACGAGAACTCGGCATTAGACTCGAGCAGCTGGCAAATCCCAGCAGAAGCTAGCACAATGATGCTAGCCACAGCCATGCGTAAGCTCAAAGCCTTCCGACTCAAGATCCAACAACTTGGCCGAAAAGGTATTGACCTTTGGTCCACCGAAGAACCCGGTTTAGATCCTACTCAAGTCGCACATCGTCGAGCAGAAGCAACGTTACTTGAGAATACCTATCACAATCTGTACTGGTTCGGTTG
Organism: Ustilago cynodontis; assembly: GCA_928865425.1. Taxonomy (NCBI): domain Eukaryota; kingdom Fungi; phylum Basidiomycota; class Ustilaginomycetes; order Ustilaginales; family Ustilaginaceae; genus Ustilago; species Ustilago cynodontis. The sequence continues at coordinate 612,739 of CAKMXY010000015.1, forward strand.
TATGATGGATACCGAGCTCTCTGTCTTGCGCAAGTACGATGCTGTTATCGGCGACCAAGACGCCGACCTTACCGATCAGCTTCTTACCACCCAACTTGGCCCTCACCAGCCCGAGAATGGATTCCTCCCCACCGACATGAACCGCAAACGACCCCTCCGTAAGATCTGGGACGAAGTCATTCCAGCAAACAGCATATCCAACATGCACACTTTTGCCCGCTCATGGCCTTGTTCCGAAGAACAAGCTAAACGAACACTTGTCTACGCTACACCCATCAAAGTGCTTCTTTTCCGTCACGTAGGTCGCCTGCAATCAAGTTACTGGCGTCAAGCGCCCGCCGAACAGATCGAAAGACAAATCACCCATGTTCTCTCTGTTGTTCGACATTGGGATGAAACGTTTGCTCCCTTTTTCGCTTCCTGCATTCAACATCATTCCGAACTTCCACCTTGCATTCAGAGTTGGCATGTGATTACCGCAACAAAGTGGAACCTGGCCGCTATATTGTTGGTGGAATTGGTAGCAACGATGGATAGATCTACAAGTGATCCGTTTAACAACACGGATCAAGTCTTTGCGGAAATTAGAAGCAAGATCTGTAATCAAACTGCCGCTCTCATACACGCTATACAAAGGTCTTGGCTCTCTTCCCCCTCTTCCTCCTCCTCTAGCGGTGGAAGGGAAGAGGGAGCGGGATTCGAATTCATCTCATCCACCAACAGCACTATTCTTCACAGTGATCCATGGCCCGAAATTTCGGTACATGGATTTGCTTGTGTAGCCAAAAGCGAGATCAAAGCACTAGCGGGACTGGCGAGGCAAGGCAAATGGGAAGAGGTGAAATGTGCGCAAGATCGAGTAGGGATGTGTATTTGGGCTTTGGAACAGTTGAGTAACAGAAGTGTAATGGCGGTTGATGCATGTGTTGAGGTCAAGAAATTGTTGGACATGTATTCTCCCAGAAAGCAAAACCAGCCACCACAGGACGAGGGAATGCGGAGCAAGAGTGCGATCGAAGCTTTCCTCTCGAGCCAAAACCTTGCTCAAAGCGCAACATCTGGAGAACAGGTGCCGGTGCTAACCGACGACGTATGGCAGTCTTGTTTACAAATTCTCAACGAAACTCCCAATTCCGCTTCGCAACAACCACCCTTGACCGACTCGACTCCATCATCGTTCTGGTCCGAACTCGACCTACATTCCTCCTCAACACAGCAGATGTCTATGTCTTCACACTCAACCTCGACGCTAGAAGGCGAACCAGGGTTTTTTCTAACCGCAGCCAACCACGCTCGAACGGGGCAAGCAGAGGAAACCGATGCAAGTTCAAGTAGGGCTTCAAGCCATCATTCGCTTTCCCCGCCTCTTACGTCGACTACGTTGGGATTCGAGTTTGAAGTAACCCCTTCCTTCTCAACCGGACTTGGTGTGGGAATCGGGGTAAAGCAAGGGGAAGAGTTTGATTTGGCGAATCCTTTTCAGTTTCGTGTAGTCTAAGGCTCGTTTGTTAAGAGGTTTTTGTTGTCTTTCGCAATTCGCATCTAGTCGGCACAAATGTTGACAGCCGCCCAAAACAGCGATTTTCAAAGCCAAAATTTCATCTACGATTTTCCTCTTTGAATCCAACCTCTTCTCCTCATCTTTCACCTACTCGTCACACTCTCACTTGGCATACGTACAACAACACACCATCATTGTGCAATGAATGACAGCTCCTCATACAGTGACCTAGGTCGATTCAACTACTCAAAGCAGTCTTCAGTACGGGGTATGAATTGAGTCTTGTAAACAAAAGAAAAACTTGCGCGTCTACGATAAGGTCTATATACAGTACAATACATCTCCTTCCTTCTACAGTACTCTCTACAACAGCTCAGATCGTATCTTCTACTCTTGCACCTGTTCCTGTTGCTTCTGTCTTTGATAAATAGTACCATGCTCTGCCTTCTCATCTTGGTCTGTCCTCTTACCACCATTCTTCTTTCGGTCTTCAGCAAGAGACTGAGCGAACTTAGACCTCTCCCTGATAGCAGGACCCTTCCAGTAGAAGATGTAGACTGGGATAGCGACAATGATGGCAAGGAAAGCGAGGAGGGTCGAGGCCCACTCAAGGCCAAGTCGGTTGTAGAGCGGGGTGGCGTATAAGGCTGAGACACCTGCAAGGAAGTCTCTTGCAAGCGCATTTCCTCCTGTTGCTGAAGCACTGTATGGTCCGTATGCCGCTATCATGTAATCCACCGTGGATAAGTATATAGCATAGTTTGCTATAGCAATCATGCAAGAGAAAATCATTGGTGCGATCCAGTGAACCTGAGGTGGGCCAAGGGAAGTCCATGCGAAGCCGAAAAGACCAAGTGCCTCAAGCGGTGCGAGGTAGAGAAGCAACCAGAGACGAGCCTCGGGAGCAAGGGCGTCGGGGTCACGAATGCGGCGCTTACGTTCCCACTTGAATCGAGGCATAAAGATCAAGTATCCCAAGAGATATCCGAGGTTGATAGGGATAAAAGCAAGGCCGATTTGCACGGTGCTGAATCGCCATTGCTTGTACACGAGCTGGAAAGACTCGAGGAAGATAAAGATGAGCATGTCGGAGAAACCGGAGAGCAATGACAAGAACAGCACGATGGGCTCTCGAACGAACATCTCGAAAGGTCGAAGCCAGTATTTGCCAATCTCCTTGATGCTGAATCGATCAGCGCGAACTTGATTAGGACCGTAAATGTTGTGCTCTTCGTTGTTGCGACGACGCTTGGCCTCGCGGTCGAGCAAGATGGTGGAACGAGTCTCGGGGACGAGGAAGAAGTGAGCGATCTGGACAGCACCTCCGAAGATGAGCTGAACCCAGAAATTCCATTCGAGCTTGAGGTAGGCTTGGATGAAGGCACCGATGAAAGGACCGACAGAGGTACCGCCGACAGACGAAAGAACGACAAAGGCGACGGCGAACTGCTGCTCGTCGGGTTCCCAAAGATCGGCGACCATACCCAGAGTGACGGAACCACCGGCGGTGAAAAGACCACCAAGGAAACGAGCAACAATGAGAGAGCCATAGTTGGGAGCCAGAGCAGCAAGGATCTGCCAGATGTTGACGAGGAAGAGCGAAATCTGGAGAACGGGCCATCGACCAACCTCCTCAGACCAGGGAGCCCAGAACTCGCAACCGAAAGCATAAGCGACAAGGAAGATCATCTGACCTACACGAGCAGCCTGCTCAGAGACGCCGTACTTCTCGGCGACACCCATGACGGCGTTGGGGTAAACGGAGGTGTTGAAGTTCATCGAGACTTGAACGGAGAAGATGACGCAGAGAATAGCCCATTTCTTCCATGTTGGGAAGGAGTAGCCGGTGGACAGGTAGCCGGCTCTCTCTGTGAGGACGATCTTGCCATCTTCTTGACGGGGTTCGAGCTCGTGCTCACCCTCGCGCTGCTTCTCTTCGTTGGTCTTGGTGAGATCGTTCTTCTCGCGAATCGCCTCGATATCGGCAGGGACTTGCGCCTTGGTCTTGTTGCTGTCGTGAGTGGACGAAGCGCCGTCACCATGTCGTGGGGTGTTGGCGGTAGTCTCTTCGTCTGAGGAAGAGGTGCGATGGACAACACCCGCGTTGCCATATGAGTTGTGCGCCATGCTTGTGAGCCCCAATCAGCACCGAGAAGGCTCGATGCTACAATGAAAAGGGACGGGGCAAGGTCGGGATGAAGGGTGGTGGATGTGAAGGAAGGCAGGAAAGAAGGGAGTGGTCGGGACGAGCCTTTGTCGAGACAACCGACTGAAGAAGGGTCTGTCACTGACGCTCACACTCTTGCGCGGAGAGAGAAAGAGAGCCCTAAAGCATCGTGGTCTCGAGCAGAGAAAGGCAGACCGGCACTGGAGCTGGAGCTACAGTACATATGTCGGGTCTTCCGAATGGGATGAGTAGTCGTCGGAAGGACACTGGTATACTGCCGAAAGAGACAGGAACAGAACGGGTTAACTACGCCGACAAGGGTCTTGTGAGCCCGGATTGCTACGCTAGTAAGCGACCAGTGTGACGCTAGAGAAGGGAGAAAGGGGTCCGACAGGCTTAGCCTTGCAAGTCAAACGCAGGAGCCTTACGATACCATCGTCATCTTCTTTGTCCTTGTGAGACGTGATGCCGCAGAACACAGGTAATGACACTCGAGCCGTTTTGATCACCAAGTAGCGAATGAGCGTGTCTACTGTATCAGTGCTGCTCACAGCGCATTGCATCGGAGCATTGTGTGCAAAGCTAAGCTAACTCGACAGTGGCTACATCATACGACGGGGTAAACAGTGAAGGGCCAGGCCAAGGGTCGAGGCAGAGGCAAGAGGCAAGCGAAGAAATGACGTTGGAAGCATGCAAGCACATCGATCGGAGAACGAGCCGGCGCTTTGTAATGACGGCTCGGAGAATAAAAGGCACGAACCTCATCATCGCAGCAGAAGAGCACAAAACGCGGCTAGTGTACAGTAGGTCTGACCGCTCCAACCGCTGTCGACATGTGCCTTTGATTCCCTCTTGAGCCGCTCTTGGCACCGCATTCCTCACACCCTTTTCTAGCTTAGCTCATCCGTCGGCATGCAATCCCCCTCCCATTCTTCGACGGATCGCAAACCAAGACGCAAAGGCGCAGGTACAAGCCCCCAACCCTCTTCAAGTTGAGTCGCTTCTACGTACTGTATCATGTAAGAGCATCGAGTCGCGTCCACTTTGACCTTAAGAGTGCCGCAAGCGAAGACCCGCCAAAAGCCGGATTTGCATTGATCTTGCTTGAAGAGCTGATCAGAGAAGCATCTTTTTCAAGAGCAAGACACCGAGATTCTGCATGTTGTCATGTAGAATTGCATCATCAGCCGTCTCAACGCGTCAAACACTCTCGCCTCTCTAGATCTCCTGTTTCTACGCTCCGTATGAGATCGCCGATCTGTCAGTACGCTCACTCATCAAATTTAATCTCAGGCTGCATTCACTGACTCCATTCCCATCGTTGATGCTATCCAAAGATGACCCTTTTGCCCACTTCGAGTGGCAGTGAATGGATGAGAACAGCACACGTGGTAGCTTTAACGCGACTGCTTACACCGGCCATCGAGTGGCGGGGTCAGATTTACGCTAACTCCAAACGAGATTCCGTCGACAAGAAAGCCACAGGTTGGATTAGGCAATGACAGTCATCCTATTTGCATCACACTTCCCTTGATACTGTCTTACAGGCAAGCAGAACAGAACCGATTTTGACATCCACTAGAGTGCGGAGAGATGCGCACATGGGACCCTTGCTAGCGTTCAAGAACCAATCGTCGCAAACGAGCATCAACAGCCTCATCCCACATGCCTGCTTCCAAACGACAAGCCGCGTTCCAAGTCTTTTGCAACTTTCGCAGCCTTTCCGGTGTCGGAGGATCTCTAGCAGCTTTGGCTTCCACCAACCTCATCGCCTTTTGGACTACATCTTGGAACTCGTCCCCAGCGTACGCTTCGATCCACGCCGCGTAGTCTTTGTTGATGTTCGACTTTCGCTTCTGTGCCAGCCACAGTCCTACCTGAGCGTACCCCACCATACATGGACTGACAGCTACGAGCAAGTCCAGACCATCGCTGGATCCAGCTGTATCCATGACAAATCGGGTATACGCTAGTGTTGCTCCACTTTCCATTGTCTCGAACTCCAACTCGTGAGCTGAGATACCAAAGCTTTCGGAACACAGGCCAAGGTGTAGCTTCGCTTCCTCTGCCATAGCTTGGGAAAGCTCTGCTAGTTGAGAGACCTCTTCGAACGTGTTGTCTGGTGATGAGGCTGCTTGTGCCCAGATACGCGCGTAGTGACGGAGGAAGAGATAATCCTGCTTCATGAACCATTTGAAGCTTTCGCGTGATAACGAGCCATCTGCGAGACCCAGCACGAAAGGGTGCTGCACGAATGCTGTCCAGACGTCGAGTGAGTTCGATATCAAGCTTCGATTCAGCGCCAAGGGACGCGTTGCTGCAGTGCTGGTTGAGGCAGATGGAGATGTGATGAGACCACGTGGTTGCAAGGGGTATGAATGGTCGACGGGTCCTGGACCTTTGCCCAGGTCGTGAATGCCGTTTGCGATGGCGTGCTGTACGTACTTGATCGCTATGGAAGTCGAACGCAGCAAAGAGTAGCCTTGCGCAAGAAAAGCTGCGATCGCGGATGACAGTGTGCAGCCCGTACCATGTGTGGCAGTTGAGTCGATCAGCGGCTTGACGAAGAGAACGTATGTGCCGTCTTCTTGGCTAGTCTGTTGATAAAGAACATCGCATACCACCAGCTCATCATCAGCTTGCTTCGCTTGTTTCCGGTCCAAAACATCGCTCAGCGGGATCGTGTCAGTCCGAATGAGCGTAACGCTGCCTCGAACTGTGATGACAGCGCCATCTACGCCGGCAAGCTGTTCTAGATCTTCCTGAGTCGAAGCACTGCTGACATCGGACTTGCTGTCACGCTTGTCATTGCGTTGCGGGTATCGATCATTCGACCAGAACGCAGGCGAAGAGTTTGTCTTTGGAGAAATGATCTGCACGCCCGATGGTCCAGCGTCGATGCCGTTCAGATACGCATCAATCTGCGATCTCTTGAGCTTGGCGTGTCCCCCTTTGACCAGCACAGCCCGCGGACCTAGCTGCGCGATGCTTCTTGCTGCAGCCATCATCTGTGGCAGTTCTGTATCTTGATTGTTCTGCGCCAGCTCGATCTCTCGTGGTCCTGATTGATGTGTTGTGAATCTAGCAGCATATTTGAGCAGCTGTCTCGCTTCTGGCAAATTGGGCGTGAGAATGGTGCAGAGCGGAAGCAAGCCTCGAATCAGCGTCTCAATAGCTGCTTGAGAAAGTAGCAGCGAGCCCGACGTCGAGACCATGACCGGATCCAACACTATCGGTACACCGCTGCCACCGTTGGCATCCTTCGCCTTTCTCCATTCGCCGAGTCTCGTTGCGAGTGCGGCCACGATCTCGTGATTGCACAGCATGCCAAGCTTGACTGCATCGATCTGAATATCCGATGTGACCGAGTCGAGCTGTTGTAGCACAAATTCTGGTGGGCAGGCATGAATGGCAGAGACACCCGTCGTGTTCTGCGCTGTCAGGGCGGTGAGCACCGAGAGACCATAGGTGCCCAGGGAGAGGAAGGTCTTGAGGTCGGCTTGGATGCCTGCTCCACCTCCCGAGTCTGAGCCTGCGATGGTGAGCACTCGTGGTGGTGACATGGCTGTTGATGCGATGATTTGAACAACCTGTCGGAATGACAATGATGAAGACTCGGCTCAGAATTCCCCTTTTGTTGCTGGACCCTGTTTTCACAGCCGTCTCAACGTCGATCGTGAATTTTCTTCAACACAACGTTGTGAGATTTCATGCGAGGCTCAGTTCCGTGTTCCGAGCTTTTGAGTTCTTGCTCTTTGGCCCGCCGTACAAAGGCGGGAAGCGCAAGGGAGGGATCGGGTGGGTAAAAAGGATCGGCGAGATCGTGCTAGTCACGACAGTTTAGTTGTTAGAAGTGCGGCGTCGTGCTACACACCTGTATCTAGCACCACCATCACGCAGCAATTCTACACACCGCAACTCCTTTCCTCCTTTCTTCATTCATCTTCTCTCCTACCTTCCGACATCCTGGCTTCGATTGTCAGAGCTACTCGTCTGCTGTAGCGACTGTGCCAGCATCGCTCTTGTGGACCCTCGACATGCCTGACAAGCGCACACGCGCACGCTCAGATGCAGCCTCCTCGGCTCATCACTCCTCAGACCAGTTTGAGGATGAGCAAGTTGCTAATCATCGCGTCGAGGGCGGCGTAGCTGCAGAGCCGACATCAAGCAAAGGCTTCGTGCCATTTGCAGACGGTGCAGAGCTTCATGATGCTCTCAAAACACCCTCTGCCGATCTCTTGCGTCTACTCCTCTCTCGTCTCCGCAACCAGACCAGCCTTTCTTTCGCCGAAAACACACAACGATCCACCATCCCAGCAAGCGACAAGCGCATTCAACTCGTCAAAGATTACTGTCAGCTATGCGAAACACAGGCGTCCAACTCGGGCGCTCTCACTTCACCAGCAGCCTCCATCTTCTCCACCTGGGAGCTCGCCGATCGACAGGATCTTGCCACCCTCCTCCATCTCCCCATCTTCTGTCTCGCTCAATCCCTTGCCCTCCTTTCGATTCACTATCCCACGCATACCCTGGGCTCCAACATCATCGAGCGCATCCTCTCGCCCAACGAGCCATGGCTTGCTATGCTTCACGATTATATTTCCAACCTTGGTGGTGCCAAGTTTGCGTCCAGACAACGCGACTCTCGTGCTTCAAACAGCTCCGATGTTGCTGCTCTCGCATCTCTCGTTCTCCTCCGCGAGATCGCCACCTTCGCCAAGGGTCGCTATGCATCCAAACTCTTCGACTCATTTAACTGGTCTATGAGGGTCTTGCCTCACATCTTCAACATGCGCAGGAGAGTCAACCGCAAATCTAAAACATCCAAAAAGTCGCAAGCTGCTCAGGACGTATCGCTTCGTCGGCCCGACATTCGTACCCTCTATATACTCTTCCTTCTCTCCTTCCTGCAGCAGAGCTATTCGCATATACTCAAGCTTCGACTGCTCGACCTTGGCCGCGACTTTTTGCCTGGCATCCTTAAAGGTCTGCCGCAGGATCCTCCCGATGTCGTCCAGACCGTTCTCTTGCACCTTCACCAAGCTCTCGTCAAGGATCAAAGAATCCCACGCAGCAAGAAAGTGGAGTTCTGGAACGAGTGGGCGTGTGGCTGCGTCGTTCAGCTCTATGCACGCGAAGAAGAGCATGTCCTCATTCACGCCGATACCGAAACAGTCGAGAATCCTTCCGTTGCTGAGCTTGCCCACCATTTCCTCCTTAGCATTTGTACGAACCCGGGTTTCGGTATCTGCTATCCAGATCGTGGCTGGTATCCGCGCAAAGCTTCGAGCAAAACAGATGCTGGCGAGTCCTCCGCCACGAAACACAGTGACGCACTCATCGATGGCCTAGATCAACTCAATGTTTCCACCGAGACCACCACCGCGCACAAGAGCAAGCAAGGCACTGCCGCTGCTGGCTCAATCTACAACAAGGTCCTATCTGGTGTCTTGCGTCAACTTGGCGTCGCCGAGGATCTCCGACAACAAGAGTTGGCTCTCACCATCCTTACCGCCTGTCCAGAGCTAGTCGGCCCTTACCTTGAGAGCTCCTGCGCTGGCCTTAGTGTCGACCCAAGACCAAGCTCCCGTTGGCTCTGTAACGTCGCCTTCTTCGGTCGTGTGGTCGGACTCGAGCTTCCTTCTTTCCGCAATGCCAAGGTCGAACACCTTGAAAGTGCCGACGATTCATCGGCAGGCGCGCTGACACCACACGCCCACCGCTTGTTCGCCTCGGAACCACCGCCCATGTCGAGCATCCTTGCCAACCTTTTCCCCGGACCGTTGCACCGCTTCCTCTTCAGTCAGGGTCTCAATAGCTCCGATCGACTAGTGCGTTACTCGACCTGCGCTCTCTTGTGCCGCTGCTTGGATCGCATGGTTCGATTCCGCAATGTCTGTCTCGATGCGATCGCCGAGCTCGACGAAGATGAAAACGGGCCGTGGCGTAAACGTCTTGAAGCTCTCGAGATGGAAGCCCGCCGACGCATCCCCGACATTTCCATCGTCATTCAGATCCTGCAGCTTGCCACATCACGTTCTACTGCAAACGTTACCTCAGACGCCACAGACATGCAGGACAATGTCGACAAGGAGACCCATGCCAATGGCCCTACCGAGAAGGACAACTTGCTGTCGACAGAAGTCGCACTTCGACTCCTCTCGCTCTACTATCAGGCAGTACCAAGCTCGGCTTTCGACGTGCGCTTCAACGCAGGCAAGCTGCTCACCAACACATTCATGCAGTCATCCCGTCGTTCCGATAAGCAGCAACAAGACGGAGACGCAAAGCTGGCAAACGGCGACTCCGCCTCGTACGACTCTGCAAGCGACATGGAGGATGGCAGTGACAGCGACGCCGAGGATCAAGGCGAAGACAATGGCGAGATCAATCTAGAAGCACTCTGCCAGGTGCATACCTTGCGCATCCTGTCGCACGCCGCGCGCGCCACCTCCTTCGACTGGACGGCCAAATCGACTGGCTCGGGCAACAACCTCAGCTACCTCGGCATGCTCCTCTCCCTCTTCATTTCGACTCCGTTGCAGCAAGTCAAGCAAGCCTGCCACAACTTGCTCGAATCGCTTCTCGCGCCTTCTGCGCTCTTTGAACATAACCCTGCTGAAATCGAGGCATGGCTCGCAAGTCTTCCGCAAGCAGATACCCGCATGGTCGTCCGTGAAGAGGACGCTAAGCACCGGCTCACAACTCAGCAGCTCTCCGAGGAACAGTATGCAGTCGTCTCATTCTTGGACGAGTGCATGCTGAGATGCATGAAGACGCCATACCGCTACATCGAGAATGCACGTCTATGCCTCCAAGAATACAGCGAGAAGGAAGAGGGACAAGCATCTGGCTCCGAAGCAGAATCCAATCACGCACTTGCAGCTGCCAGTCTGATAGCCTCGCCCTGGCTCATGGTCATTGTGGAGCAGTTCAGGATCCGTGTCGACGAGGGAATTTTTCCGACTGAGACAGGTATAGTCGACGCACTGATGGCATTCTTTGCCCGCTTGCTGCCGGTCCTCAGTGCCTACTCTTTGCAGAAGATTGCGCTTCAATTATTTGCTTTAAACAAGATCGTGATGGCCACCATCCCGAAGAATTACAAGTATCCCTCTTCAAAACCGATTGCCCTGGCTCTCCTCTACAAACTGATGCTTCTCTGGGGTCGTCCCATCGTGTCTAGCTCAGCAGTACTTGCAACAAATCCCAAGTCGATTGCATCGAGTGAAGATTCAACATGGTTGAAAGGTAAGTCTTCTCCTCCGACCTTCTGATTTGTCTTTCTCCTGTCGAGAATACAGATATCCGATTTCGGTGTCGAATGGGATGATTAGAATCTCCCAATTATCAGAACCGCTACACCAAAGTTGCATCCTCCGGCTTGACTGCTGAAGGGGTGACTTGCCGATAACTCTGAAGTCATTCTCCATTCATTTCGATGGATGTAGGATGTCCTGACCATTCGACGCAAAACCCGGCCTTTCAATATCGATGGAGCTTCATGGGATTGTGCTGACCTCCGAACCTGTCTTCGCATGTATGTTCTTCGCTCCCAACAGACTGCACCACGCCTTCGGATCTCAGAGTACAACTGCGGATGTTGCAACTGCGGAAGGAGACTGGTGGAGAAAGGCTGAGCCAAGCCGAAGTCGCCGGGCTTTATAAGGCGGCACAGAAGTTGCACGCAGATGGCTATCTGTCAGTGTCGGAGATTCTCGAGGAGCTCGACCAAGTTGATTATGGAAACCTTGCTGTAGCTATTGCTCCTGGATCAACAGAGTTCGCGTATGGGAGCATTCCGGTGCTTCACTTGCCGGACGGAGCAAGTTTCACGGCCCCTGACCGCGATGATTTCATGGCGACGACCGACCCGGCTGACTCTCCGGATGCAGATACTCTAGTGCCATGGAAAGCCCCTGTCCAAGTTCGCCTAGCTTTTTGGGTGGCCATCTCGCGCTCGGAATTTGATGATCTTTCAAAGCAAACGGCTTCACTTCTGTCGCTTGCTGATGCTTCGGGATATCTCTCTCTCGAGGATTCGAAACATTTCTTCTTCGTTGAGGCGGTATCAGCAATGCGCGAAATTGGAGATGTCAGTACGCGTCAGGCACAGGGCGCAGCTTTGCTCCTGATCAGCGACCTTGCTTTCCGATATTTGGACCCGCAGCGGAGAAACCATGTGCTGATGGCAGCGACACTCATACAGAAGGTCAAGAACGTCGCGCTCGATCTCGACTTCTACAAGTGCATGAATAGGCTCATACCTCTCATGAACCAACAGGATGCCCACGAAGTGGTCGAAAAATCGATCAAAACCATCAAAAGCCCACACCATAGTAGCGAAGTATATCTCTCGGCCACCGAAATGCTATATCTCCTTCTCGCTGCCCATGGCTCATCTTCCCAGGTCTGGAAGGCCGCAGCGTGGCATCTGCAGGGCATCATTGACGCAGCTATGCGCAAGGGAATTGCAACGAGGTGCAAAACCGAAGATGGCAAAACTCGTGAGGATCTACTCTGCGCAATCATCCATTCCCTTCTGCAGCAGGCTCCTTATCGTGCAGGCGTCGAGCTTTACAACAAGCTCGATGTGAGCAGACTTGTCCACGTCAAGGCCACCGCTCAGGCCAAAGACGGTGCATTGGTGGCTGCAATGCATGCGCAGCCTGCACTGGCCGAGTCCGTTTCGAAGTCGGTGCTGGCCGTCCTAGCCTCACCTCAGAACCACCGCCCCGTCCAGGCACTGCCTTGCACCTTCCTTACGATGCTCTCAGCGTTGCTCGAGGCCGAGTCGCCGCAGCTGGCGGACCAAACCTGGTCAGAGGCACACCTCGAACTTGTCGTTGGATTCGGAGTATTTGCTGTTCTCAAGGCTCCTCAGAGCTGGACAGGGGGCAAGCTGCACGCATCGTATCTGGTGATGGCGCTCCGATGCGCGTTCAAGTTTGGCTGGGCTGAGACACAGTCGCAAGTCGCTGGCAGTCTGCTGATGTTCGTCAAAGAGGCTCTCGAACAATCGCACCAGAAGGCATTCCGAAGTGCTTTGTTGCAGACTTTGCTCGGATTGGTTGAAGAGGTGCCTAATTTGCCTCTTCTATCCGAGATCCTTCAAGCTACGGTCGATTGCGCTTTCCTGTGGCTTGTACGTCGATTTGCAGAAGACAGCAATGATTCGGAGGAGCTGGTCCAGGCAATCTTGCTCTTCACCTCACTTGTGGAACTCATCAGCGAGAACTCCAAGCTGAAGGTGCAGCTCAAGAAGTCGCTCATCGACCCTGTCATCCAGGCGGCCATCAAGAATCGACTCTGTGCTTTGGACCAGATGCAGCTCGTCCTCGCACTCTGCAACCATGCAGGTTTGGATTCGAGCCATCTCTCTCGCTACATCAGTGCCATCTCAGCCCACGCCGACTTCAATACCATCATGCGAGGCAGTGCTGCCATACAGCGACCGCTGCAGCTCGACGGAGAAGCGGATGAAGACCAGCAACAGGATGCACTCAGTGAGGAAGAGAAGCAATCAAAGTCAGAAGAACTCAAGCAGCTGATGGTCGAGCTGGTATACACTATTGCTGGTCGTGACGCAAAGTCGTTGCTGCGAGCGCCTTTGCTGACCAAGTTGATGTCTTTCTACGGTGCCAGCCTGGCAAGGACCGACCGCATGCTGCTGTCGCTGTTCAGGAAGTTCGAAGAGGAGTGTGGACATTCCTTTGCATCACTTGTGCAGGAGTGGACCTTGCCATCGTCACGGCAAGGTGGAAGCACGGCCATTTCAGGACAAGACAACACACTCGAAGCTCTGCAGTCGCTCGATGCCAACATGGTGTTTGCCACGTGCACCGAGTATCCGCGCTCGCTTCCACTCCGCAACATTGTTGCATCAGGCTACGAAGACGCCGAGGAGGATGCAATGCCCGGGCAAGTCTATGACCGTCATACCGAGGCCAGTCAGCGATACGACCCTGTTTTCCTTTCATCGCTCCTTGCCGGTGTGACTGCACCAGGCGTCAAGCTGAGCGGATTGCAGTGGCTGAGTGTGTTCGCGACCAATGTGCCAGGCTTGGCCGTGTGTGGTCTTTCGTCTCGCTGCTCTGACATGCGAAGTGCAAGCCTCACGCTCATCTCAAACCTCTACCTCGCAGTCCGAGAAGCAGACTTCCAAGAGAAAGATCACCTCATCATGGTCCTCGATCTCCTCCGTGATGCACTTGACTCCGCCACTCCGCTTCAAGACTCAGAGGCACCTTCATCCGCACCCTTCCTGCCCACGACTACGACTCTCTTCATCGCTCACGCTTTACGTTCAGTCGTTACACCCGGATCGTTCGTTTACCCCGTCATCTCGCACTTCTTGCTGCAACGACCCGAGCTCGACGTTGGCGACGTGCCGTTGCTCTACAACTTGCTGTACACCGCATCGGACAAGTACAAGCAAGAACGAATGTGGATGCTCCGCTTCCTCCGCGACGTTGCACGATCGGGCGGTCGAAGCGATTGGAAGATCTTCAAACGCAGACGTACTTGGGAGTTGTTGGCCTCGCTATACGACGCATGCGATGTCACAGCGGTAGGCATCAGTGCCGAGCGTGCGGTGGAAGAAGCAGCTATGCGAGCATTGATCGAGGATACCACCGCTTGGTTGATGCGAAATGGAGATGTGGCGATCGAGCTCGTGACTAGAAGAGGACTATTGACGTGGATCTGGCAGCAAGTGGTTAAAGAGGGTGTCGTTGCTATTTTTGAACACAGCTCTTCCCCTCAGAAAAGCGAGAAGAAGAATGTGGAAGCAACGACGCAGTCACCAGTCGGAAGCCTACGCAGTGTATGGATCCTCCTCATCGCTCAGTTGGTTCGTAGTGTCGATCTCGACCGACTCCACCGCGCGACCGAGGGGGCTTGGCTCAGCACTCTTAGCACTTTGCTCCAAACAACTATCTCGGCGCTACACATTTGCACTACCACCAGCTCACCTCACTTACCTTGCGTCTCATCGGAGTTGAGCCGTACGATCACAAACGCAGCAAGCGTAGTGTTGGACAAGATGATGCAATTCGCCCAAGACCCAGTTATGGCGTTCTACCGTAACGCTATCGCGGAAGTCCTCGAAAAGACGGTTGATCTCATCGAGAAGCAAGGAATAAACCGAATGCAACACAGCGCGGTCAGGATTCAGCGATCGATCCTAAACTTTGCTGCAGCACACAGATCCCGTACAGAGTTGGCCGAGCTTCTTCGTCGTTCCACTGCGTTGTGCAGATCGTTTGATGTTGAAACATCGTCTTTGGTTGTTGGGAATCTTTTCACTTGTAAAGCTTGATTCCACGTCGCACTGTTACTGTAGGCAATATCGTTGCAATCTCATTGTGACCACGATACTCTGTATAAGATTACGTGTGCGGCTGCAGGTGGGTCTAGGAATACGGCAATACAAATTCATCAAATCTCTTCTCCATCTCTCCCTTCTCTGTCGAACTGATCCTATGATACGTTCGAATATGCTTCCCCCATTCTTCTAACACTATCACCCTCGCTCGTCTTTCCACTTTTGCACTTCCGTATCCAGCTAGGGACGATCCACCGCCGAAACATATCCAAACATTGTTTACTCTTCGGCAGTCTGAATTGAGATGCATGTGTCCATGTACGACTAATTTAACTCCTGTTACCCTCTTCGCTTCTGCTACTGCTCGTGCTTTGTCTTGGGTAAGACGATTGTTTAGATTCAAAAAGAGGTCGAAAATACCAGGTTGAGATTGAGCGCCTTCGAAAGTTGCTATTTCTTTCCTATCTCCTACTTGGAAGACCTTTGGGTTGGAGGTGTTGGTTGGGTTAGAAACCTCAAGCGGGCTGTGGGTGGTATCGACAGGATTAAACGCTTCAGGAACAGGTATATGCATAAACACGACACTTGGCGGTCTTGCTAATACTTGCTCTTGGTCTGCATTTGCATCCCAACCAGTCTCCCTTTTTTTCCCGCTTCGAGGCTTAGGACGCCAATTTTGTTTTGGCAGATCCTTGGCTCCATCTGGCTTATACGGCATCAATGCCTCCTTGACAGCTGCGTAGTGTTTCTCAAACCACTGTATTTGATCTTTATGAACATACGCATAACCCGGTTTAATCCAAGGTTTCCATGTAACCCTTTCTGCCCTAGCGCCCGTATCTAGGAACCACAAACTAAATACATGCTGTCTATCCTCCTGTCCACTTTCGATTTTCAACATGTAATTCCCTTCTCCAGTTATCAAGCCCGGTCCAACTTGACTGTAGGAATAAGGCATTTGAGATATAACCCTCATCTGCTCTTCCCTACTCAACGGACCACTTTCGCTATCATGATTACCCAAAATAACAGCGTATGGGATCTTACGAGCGATTAAAGGCGCAGTGTACAGACTCAGCACCGATCTGGGATCCCATGAAGTACCCTGGCCATTGAGTTGGTCACCGGTGAGAACGACTAGATCTGGGTTTTCGGTGTCAAGCCAGTTATGGATGAGGGTGAAAGTGTCGTTTTTGGAGAGACAGCCTCGGGAAGACCAACGGGGATCAGAAGGGTTATAGTCTCGACAAGGTTCGGGGTTTACTGAGAAATGAAGATCTGCAAGTTGCAGAATCTTAAAACGACCATCCGGCCCAAATCTCAGAGGTGTTAGGGGAGGTTTGCGAGAGGGTGTACGACGGAAGGAAAGGGAAACTTGAGCTGCACCAATGGAGCTATGTTCCGGGTTGATTATACCTGCGGATTGAAACCCTGGCCAAGGTGGGTTGTCGCCGTAGATAAGGTCTAGTTCTGTAATACTCTCCCCTTTCACCTCCTCTTTTTTCCAAAGCCCGGAAGTTTGGGCTTGACGTTGAGCAGGAGATACCGTACGATAGTAAAGATGCAAAGCCTTATCACCACTCATCAGCCTAACGGTTTTGGAACGAAGTCCAGTTTTCACTCGATGCCAACCTTCCTCCCCTCCTGCAGTGGGGGGTGTTTCTCCCCTTTCGACCAATTTTAGCTCTACCACATTCTGCACGTCTCGTCTTCTGGAACGACGATAGAAGATGTAGCGTTGTTCTATACTCCCGAATACATTACCCAACATCCCACCTGCGCTGGCACTAAACTGTCCTGCAGGGGAAAGACTTCGATCGACCTGTACCCATTTCCCTAACAGTGCATCTTCAGCTGGTGTTGTCTTCGGAGAACATTTCGCTAGCGGCAAGCACGAATGAACAGTGATCTCTGTCAGAGGAGCAGGATTGGGTAGGAGCGGAGCGTAGATGTCGAGTGGGAAAATGTCGTCGTACTGTTCAGCGGCAGCATCGCTTATTGAGGTTTGTGGTGAGGAAGAGGTGGAGGAGAAAGAGGAGGAAAAGGGGGAAGGACGGAGATCGATAGCGGTATAAGCTTGCCAACCGATGATGCGGGAGTTGGAGAGAACGGTGTCGTGAGCAAGGTAAAAAACGGAGGTGAGAAGGAGGGAGAAGCCGGCGGTTAGGAGGAGAGATTTGCCTACTCGATGACGCATTGCGACAATCTCAGCATGAAGGTCATGCCATGGAGTTTTCTAAGAGATATGAGTTCTATCGTGGTTGTGATGAGGTTGAGATGGAGAGCGGTGGGGAAGAAAGTTGTCACAAAAGGTCCCTGCATGTGGAGTCGCCACTGTGACGGTTTTCCGACTCTGTAAGACCGCACCCAAAACAACATCTCGAATTCGAAATCGCGATTAACAACAATCCCTCATCGGCGATTTTCCATCGGCAACAATGTGCCGAAACATGCAACCCAACAGCAAACAGTCCAAGCTTGGTGCTTTCCTCGAGCCCAGGAACATGGAATGCAGCTCTTGACATTGGTTTGCATCCGAAGTGCCCCCGACATCACTGTCGATGATCGAAAAGCACCGAACCTGAACAAAGGCCAAGAGAAAGAGAAATGCAGCTCAAGCGTCGATCCTTGTCTCGATTTTGCATTGCAGAATACGTGCAAAGAGACCATGCAGAGTTGAGGAGGTCCAAGCCATTCCATGCTAGGGTGATGTTGTTCTTGGCTGCTGACTTGGCTTGTGAGGATGTTCAGGAACAACGCTCTAATTAAGCTGACCCAAGGCAATCGCATTTGATTGGTGCCGAGTGTGACGACGATGCTTCAGAATCAGGCCTGTAACAGGCTTGTTGACTGTCAAGGTACACTAGACACCACACCACCAGACCATTGGCGGCACAATTGACAAAGCAAGAGAAGCTTTTGTTTCGGCTACTAGGAACATCTCATTGTAGGATGCCGAACACACTGCTGCTGGTGCCAGATCTTCACATCCAGTCATAAGGGTCGCATCACCACACATCTTCAAAAGTGACAGGAGGGAACACGTCACGCTGGCAAAAAAGACCCTTTCTCGTGTAAATAATTCAATTAGATGCGCATCACCCCTGCAATCAAACTACCATCCCCTTGACCTTCGAACACACCTGAAAACACTTGGTAGCACTCACAAATCTTGATCACTTTCAGTAACTCCATCAATCCAACAACATGTCTTTCAATCAATCTAGTCAGGATTTGATGAACACCATGCCAATCGATGGCAACAACAGTGCAGGAGTTGCAGGTTTGATGCACAATCCTGGTCTAGGAACTGCATCAAGGGATGTGTCACACCAACAGCAGATTGAACTGCTTGAGAGACAGATTGCTTTACTGCAGTTGCAGTTAGAGAACTCTCGAGCATTGATCCCAGCCCAGCCAGTCAACACCAGGATCCCTGTCCCTGCACCTAGTAAGTTCAATGGCAAAATCGAAGATGATGCTGCTCAACAGTGGATCATGGAAGTCAAAGATGCTGTTAGTCTTTTCGAACTCCAGGGTGGGTTCTTGAATGAGATGCAGAAGATCATCTATGCGGCTACTAGCTTGACTGGCCATGCAAAGGAAGCTTGGTTTACTCAAAGGAGTATTCTTGAGAGAACTTTTACCAAAGCCACAAGCCCAGAGCTTCAAAGGAACCTCTATGAACAACTTACCCTCAATGGGTTCTTGGAGTGGATCAAGACCAAGTTTGAAGACATCAATGCGCCAGCTCAACACCAACAAGAGTACAACAACTGTGTCCAAGGCAATAGACCAGTCAGTCAATACCTCATTGAGTTCTCTAAGCTGGCTGAGCACATTGAACCACCGATCCCAGACTTCATCAAGTTGGAGAAGTTCAAGGAAGGACTAAGCCTTGAGGTGTGCAATGCACTCAGCTATGTCCTTTGAAAACCCACAGACCTTGAAGGCTTTGCTCGAGTTGCTGACAAGATAGATACACAGCTTTGAGAGGAGAAAGCTAGACATGGTTCCAGTAAAGGTGGTTCTACCCAATCAAAGGGGCAATCATTGAAGTCCAACCCCCCTAAAAGTGACTCAAAGCAAGAACAAGGAACATCGATGTCAAGGATTGAGTGGACAAGGAAGTGTCAGAAGGAAGGCCTCTGTTTCAAGTGTGGTCAGAAAGGACACCAATCCAATGACTGCATTGTCAAGGTCCCAAACAAGAATTGATTGACCATGATTGAAGAGTCAAACCCAGAGGAGGGAAATGGAGAGGATTGAGCTTAAGTCAGGGGACTCTCAATCATAAATTGCCCCCTGATGAAAATCAATCAGCCTCAATCCAAGAAGATTTAGCTCAGAGGTTTGAACATCTAAATCTAATTGCAAATTGCACAAGTCTTGAAGACTTCAGCTTGATAGAATTGCAAATCAAAGCCAAAGGTAGCTACTTCAGGGCTTTGATTGATACAGGTGCCTCGAGAAGTTTCATAGCTAGATCGATGGTAGACAAATGTCAACTTCGAGTAGAAGAGGGCAGCCCACAAAAGGTAAAGCTTGCAGACGGTTCAGAGCTTCTCATCAAAGGAATTGTGCAGCTGAACATAGAGCTAGATGGCCTTGAATATCCAAGTGGAGCAATGGTGCTGCAGATGCCTCACCATGACTTGATTCTAGGGATTGAGTGGCTTCGACAGCATCAAGCCACCCTAGATTTTGAAAGCAACATTATCAGCTTTTGATTCGAAGATGGAAGCATCAAGCAGGCTCTAATGGGTAAATGGTCAGATTGTGTGTTGCACTTAGATGCAATCAAAGGAACAGATCTGGCCACTGATCTCCTTGGCCACAAGGAGATGAACTCAATCATCAGGAAAGAGGGACATTGCTTCCTTCTTGTGGTTTGAGAGGAGTTGGATCTAGATGGGCATTGAACCCAAATTTCTGACTCCAAAATCAAACAGATCCTTGAGAAACACTGCAATGTGTTTCAATCAGACATCCCACAGGATGAGAGGATCGAGTCAATACCAATGCTTTGACAACTACAAGACAGCATTATCTGCACAGGTGAGGAAGGACCAAAGAATATTTGAGCCTACAACTTGACAGCAAGCCAACTTCGAGAGCAAGAAAAACAGGTACAAGCACTGCTCGATCGTGGAATGATTCGAGAGAGCAGCAGCCCATGGGGTTTCCCTGTGATCTTTGTACCTAAGAAGGATGGAGGGTGGCACATGTGCATCAATTATCGAGCACTCAATGCAATCACCTCAACAAATGGCTATCCATTGCCAATCATCCAACAGTGCCTCGATCAGCTGGGTCAGGCTAGATGTTTTTCGAAAATTGATCTAACCTCAGGATACTGGCAGATCAGACTCAAACAAGATGATGTATCAAAGACAGCCTTCAATACTCAAATAGGGAAGTTCAAGTTCTTGGTCATGCCCTTTGGCCTAAAGAATGCCCCTTTGGTTTTCCAAACACTGGTCAATCGAGTGCTTTGACCCTATCTAGACAAATTTGTTATTGTCTACCTAGATGACATCTTGATCTACTCAAAGACACTAGAGGAGCATCGAGAACATGTTCAAAAGATCTTAGAGATCCTAGAACAGCATCAACTCTTTGCAAAACCCTCAAAATGTACCTTTGGGGCAACTTCGATCAAGTTCTGTGGTCATCTAGTTGAGCAAGGAACTATCAAGCCTCTAGAAGACAAGGTAAAGCTCATTTGAGAATGGCCTCAACCATCATCAATACATGACCTCAGATCATTCTTAGGGTTGTGCTTGTACTAACGAAGGTATGCAAAAGGGTTTGCATCAATTACAGCACCACTTTTTGATCTACTCAAGGTCGAGAAAGGGAGTGGCTTAGATATCTCATCGAAGAACAGCAAAAATGTTTGAGTCATCTGGAATGATCGAGCTGATCTAGCCTTTAGGAAGATCAAAGACCTACTCTGCTCAGAACCAATTCTAAGGCAACCTGACCCAGGTTTGAAGTACACCATCAAGACTGATGCATCAGACTGGGCCATAGGATGTGTTCTGTTACAAGAGGATTGATCCACAGGCAAGATGCACCCAGTTGCCTTCGATGGGTGGAAGATGTCTGAAGCAGAGCTCAAATATCCAGTACATGAGAAGGAGCTGTTAGCCATTTGACATGCCCTTCGAACCTGGAGACATTATGTTTTGAATGGTTGCAAGATTACCATTCTGACAGATCACCAAAGTCTAGCGCAAATACCAAAGACTAAGATTGCTTCAAAGAGGTTAGAGAGGTGGATTGTGGAGTTTGGAGAGTATGATCTGGATATCAGGTATTGAGCAGGAGAAGAAAACACAGTTGCAGATGCAATCTCCCATTGATCAGATTTTCTAGGTTCTCTAACAGTCAAACCCGATCACCTAGACCATATTCAAGCATACCTTAAAGGAGGTGTGATTCCTGAACAAGCAAACAGGGCCATAATCCTTGAAGAGTCAGTTCGATGGCACTTAGATGGTGAAGATCAGTTGGTGTGCATACTCGAAGATAATCAAGAAGCACCATACCTAGAACCAGTACATCGATTACACTTCCTGGAGAAGATGCATCGATCTTATGGGCATCTAGGGGCTGCAAGTTTGATAGGATTAATTCAAACTTGAGCATACTGGCCTCAAATGCAGACAGACCTATCAAAGTTCTGTCAGACATGCCCCAAGTGTCAGGTGTCTTGCGGATCTCAAATGAACCAAGATCGAGAATTGGTGCAAGTAATGGCAAGTTCAACAGTTCAACCTTTTGAGAGGTGGGGGATAGATTTCATTGGACAGCTACCAAAGACACTGAGTGGCAATCAATGGATTGTGACAGCAATTGATTATGCAACTGGCTGGCCCATTGCAAAGGCTCTACCGGACTCAAAGTCTTGGAGAGTTGCCGACTTTATTTATGAAGAGATCGTTGTCAATTTTGGGACACCAAAGGAGATTCTAAGTGATAATGGATCAAACTTCATTGCCAAAGTTGTGGAACACTTGCTTCAAACCATAAAGACATGGCATCGATTAGCCACAGCCTATCACCCTAGGACCAATGGTAAAGTCGAAGCTCTGAATGGATTAATTGGCAGGATGTTGACTCGATTGATGGTGGGAAAGAGCACAAGGCTATGGGATCAGTATCTAGCCAATGCAATCTTTGCTTGCTGAGTTCAAAGGTCAACCTCGACAGATCATAGTCCATTCTATTTAACCTATGGTGTCGAACCTAGGTTACCAACAGATGAGCTGCAGCCAAGGATTCTAGATGGTGCAATCAAAGACCCTACTGATTGATTGCCCAATCTAAGGACTCAAAGGCAGAAGGCAGCACAGACTGCGTACAATCGAGCTGTATGGGCCAAGAAACTCCATGATGAAAAAGTCAAGGTACATCAACTCGAAATTGGAGAGTGGGTCCTTGTTTGACACCAGAACCCACAGAAGTTCAAAGCAAAATGGTTTGGCCCTTACCAGATCATTGATAAACAGGCTTTGGGCACATACAGCCTTGCTTCAATAGAGGGCTGTAAGCTTCGAGCACTGGTACATGGCAATAGACTCATCAAGGCACACCCTCGAGGACCAGTTGAGCAGTTCTGGAACAAGCCAGCCCTTCAAAGGATGCTTTGAGACAATGAAGCAGTAGACATACAAGGGCCAACTATAAACCAAGAAGAACTGCAGGTCAACATTGAACAGTCAATTAGAGAGGAGTACAAGAATGATAGTCATAGCCAGGGAGGAACATCAAGTCAAGGGAGGAGGCAACATTGAGCATTGCAAACCCCTGACATAGAGATTGAACCTGGGAGCACAGACCTGGTGCCAGCTGAGGAAGATCCATCGAGACCAATTGAAGACCTCGAACACCAAGATCAATCCTTGGTAGACTCACAACTGTAGGTTGCAGATCAAGCATTGATCGAGGGGAGCAAAGGTTGGTTTGATTTCAAGTGATGTTCAAATAGATACAAAGGTAAGTTCAAAGAGAGTCATCAATCTGGTGGAGGTTTTGAATACTGTCAAACACATGCTTCAGTACTTCATTTGAGTCCTCAATAGCCTTGAGGTCAGCCTTGAGGGCTTTGATCCTAGGCTTGGTGGATTTGATCTGGGATCAAATGGCTTTGATAGGTTTGATGGGTGGCTGTTTCCTCTTGATGGGGTTCAAAGGGTTCGAGCAGGAACCCAGGGTTGGATCAGAGTCAAAGGGGAATCGATTGGTCAATTGGGGTTCAACCTGAATCGATCTGCTAGATAGGCAATTTGATTTTCCTTGCTTCTAAAGGCAGGAATGAGGTCATTGACATTGCAGTTGACTGTCTGGGACCTGCAACAAGTGCACTTATTCAATCCAGGTTCAATCTGGCATCGATCAGGGTTGATTCTGCATTGAAAACAAACCAGAGTGGCTGGAACTGGACCTTCTGGAGAGCCAGAGGGATTTTCGGAATTTTCAACATGTCCAGTGTTAGATTCCAGGGTGGAATTATTTCGAATTTCGGAATTTTCGATATTTTCCATGTTAGGCTGGACCTCAGGAACAGGATTTTTGATATTTCCGTGATTTTCGGCTATTTCCGTGTTAGATTGGGCCTGGGGAACGTGTTTTTTATTGGTTTTTTTAGTATTCTTCTTGTTAGATTTAGTTGGAGCCATTTTTGCAAGGTTAGATTAGACTTCGAGGGTTAGAAAAAACCTAGATGGTGGTTCGAAGGATAGTTTTCTTTAAGGAGAAGAGAGTGTAAATAATTCAATTAGACGCGCGTCGCCCCTGCAATCAAACCACCATCCCCTTGACCTTCGAACGCACCTGAAAACACTCGCTACTGTAGTTCTTGGCGCTGCGACTTCCACAGCCAAGCGAGACATGCACTTTTGAGCAGGTGGGATTTTTCTTTTTTTGCAAAACAGGATTATTTTTTTTTTCCTTTTCCGTCTCCTTCATTCCGTTATAACTGTTGGAGACGAAGGATTGAGATCCAGACGATCAAGGTTGGATCTCGTGAGTTCAAGTGAGATGAGAAGATCAAGGATAGACTTACAAGCCGGGAAGAGGTGAAGGAAAAGGAGGAGAGCAAGAGCTTGGCATGAGCGAAGAAGACACATTCCAGCCCTTGCCGTAGATTTGGTGCCTGAACGACAGCTTCGGCTATGGAGAGATGGAAGGCACTGGTACAGTCTTCTCCCCTTCCTACCTCTCTCTCCTCCTCCTTCCTCAAAGATAGCGTAGACTAGTTTCGCAGTTGCGCGTGTTCCTAACCCACTAGCTGGGATGAAAGAGCATGTCGAAAGACGCCAGATCCGATGACCTCTCTCGCTCTCTCTCTCTCGCTTGGCTCTGCATCTTTTTCTTTGCTACACGTCGAGCCATTCAAGAACAGCAGAGCCAAGGTATCTTGAAGCTATGCCAAGATTGTTCAGCGTTACTTGGTGTGGAATGTCACGGCGATGCTGCGAGTGAGGTCGAGTTGAATACGCAATGAGTTATAGAGCGAAGGGGACGGGTTCGCGTTCGCTATATGACAGGAGCGAGTTCCCACCCTCTCGCCAAGCCCGGGTCGCTATCCTTTTTCCTTTTCAAGTCCCGACTTCTCCGTCCCGCTCTCTCTTCCCTCCCTTTCGCAATTGCTAGCCCCTCCCCTCTATACGATAGATAGTATCCGACAAGGACCCGCCAACGCTCGTCTGACCCGCGACCCCTCTCACACACACTCTCTTTGATCATCACCTTCCTTTGTCCTCTCCTCTACACCACCATCCACCCATACCTCTCCTCAACACCATCCATTCTTTCCACCATCTCCACCACTCCACTCTTTCCACCTTTCGCGACTACATTCAAGGGCCTCCATCTGACCGGATCAGAAAGTTTGGCCTCTGATTTGCAGCATCCCCCCCTCCATCCCCAGCAACCACACTCTCCTTTTTTGAAGCCTACTGGTAGCCCTTCTTTTGGATCCTTACACTACATTTTCTTTCGTCTATCCCTCACATTCACTTCACACTTACATCAACCACATCACTTCATCGCCATCCGCTAATCCAACTTTCAGCAAAGATGAAGACAACATTCTTCACGATTCTCCTCGCCTCTCTTCCCATCCTCTCCACTGCCTCCCTCGAACCCCATTCTCGTCCACGTCATCGTCGTCACACCCGCAACCTTCACGTCGACCCTTCCTCCCCCTCCACTCCAACCCTTTACTCTCGTGATTCATTCGGAGACCAACCTCGTCCTCTCCACCGCCGGTCTAACCCCGGAGCAGCTATCGCTAAAACCTACACTGCAGTGACGGATGGAGTTTTCGACTACGTCATTGCTGGTGGAGGCACCGCTGGCCTTGCTCTTGCTGGACGTCTTACAGAAGACCCTGACGTGACCGTTGCTGTGATCGAAGCTGGTCATTCAGGATACAACTATGATAACGAGCTACTTGTTCCGTCCAATGCATACTTCAAGTCTTCTGTGGGAAGTGATCTGGACTGGCAGTATGTTACAGCCCTGCAGTCGAAGCTACAGGATGAACAGGGGAATGCACGCACAGCACGCTGGCCTAGGGGTAAAGTGTTGGGCGGTTCCTCGGCTATCAACGGCATGTACTACGTAGCAGCTAGTAAAAGAGAGCATCAACTTTGGGGTCGATTGTCAGGAGATCAGGGTACGTGGGGATGGCATGGGTTTAGAGAAGCCATGAAAAAGTCAACCGATTTCAGCCCGAATCAAATCAAACAACTTGACTCCAGCATTACCAACCAAACCAAATTCATCGGTGACAATGGACCAGTGGACGTTACTTATCCAGGGGTGAGCTATCAACCGGTTGCCGATTGGGTCCCTACCCTCGCAGCATTGGGGATCGACCATGCGGAGAGTCCGTATGACGGAGAAAATCAAGGTGCTTTTATCGCTGGGTCGACTATCAAGCCTAAAACTTGGGAGAGATCGTTTTCGCGTAACGCCTACATCGACCCGGTCGCTAATAAGAGGAAGAATCTCGTTGTGCTACCTAATCAAACTGTTACCCGGATTATTTGGGATACGGAGTTGGACGAGCAAGGAAAGCTGAGGGCGCTTGGGGTTGAGTTCGCTGCAAACAGCACTGCTCCAAGGGTTCACGTTACCGCTCGTCGTGAAGTGATTCTTTCTGCTGGTGCTATTGGGTCCCCACAGATTCTTCAACTTTCTGGTGTGGGTTGCAAAGAACTCCTCCACAAGAACAATGTGACGCTCGTCAAAGAGCTCCCTGGTGTGGGACAGAATCTTCAAGATCACCTCGCAGGATCTGTCACCTACACCCCAGCAGATGGACTCATTCTTCCCACCGAAACCAATCTCACCCGCAAAGCATCTTTTGTCGATTCTAGTGTTGCCTACATCACACTGGAAAAGATGTACGGCTCTAACGAAACCGCTAACTTCATCAAGCGAGCAAAGCAGTTCAGCGCAGACTATATCAAGTCAGCCACCAATGTTCCTGCTGCTGTTCGACGCGGTTGGGCTAAACAATACAAGTACTTACTCGAGGATTTGTTGACGCCCAAGAGTAAGAATGGTTTCACGGGCGCTGCAAAGGGAGCGATGGAGATGTTACTCGGTATCTCGACCGGTTCTAGTATTCAAATCGAAACCGCCCTACAGGCTCCCTTCTCACGGGGTTGGGTAGAGATTGTTTCCCCCAACCCTTTCGACAAGCCCATTATCAATCCTAACTACCTTCAGCATCGATCTGACGTCGAGCTAATGCGATCTGGATTCCAACTCGCACGAAAGATCGGACAAACCCAACCGCTTTCCTCCCTCGTAAAAGCAGAGGCAACTCCAGGTGCAGACGTGGACACGGATGAAGAGTGGGACAACTTTGTAGCGAAAACAGTTCAAACCGAGTATCACCCAAGTAGCACGTGTAGCATGTTGGATGAAGAAGATGGAGGAGTAGTGGATGAGGAATTAAAGGTGTATGGTACGGGTAATGTTCGGGTGGTAGATGCAAGTGTTGTTCCGATTTCGTTGAGTAGTCATTTGATGAGTGCTACTTATGCTGTGGCGGAAATTGCGGCCGATTTGATTAAGAATTGTCCGGTGGATGTTGTTGATGAGTGCGATTATGACGGAGAGGATGAGGGTGGGGAACAAGAGGATTGCGACGAGGAAGAGGATGTTTGATACCCTAGTATACCTTGTCTTTTGCCATGCTTCTTTCTTCGACTTCGTCTTTCGAGCTTCATGTTTTTAGTGCGCGCGTCGCTGGCTGTCGCCGCCTATTTCTTTGTACTGTTCTCATTAACTCTCCCCCGCCTGGGGCTTACCTTTGACAGGTTGCTGTTGCGCCTTTCACTTTTATACCCACTGCACGCTGTGTTGTGGGAATGCTGAAAAATGTGAATTGCGAAGAATCAAATGCAAGGAAATGAATGTGTACGGGCGGCGCAGCCAGACCCCGAAAGTCAGATTGTTCTACTCTATACATGGCTTTTTTTCTAGCTCAGCATTGCTGCGAGCGCGATCCCTACCACCAACACCGCTGTTCCCACTTTCACTCTCTGACCGGAGACAGCAGCCGAAGTACTTTGCTCAGCAGTCGGGCCGGTGGGATAACTCGAGCTTCCACCCGTTGTTCCACTAGACTCTGATCCTCCTGTGGTAAATGCGGTCGTGGGACCAGCAGCTTTGTTATATCCTTTCGGTCTCCAACCTCTCGCTACATTTTCCTGACTCCTCTCAAAGAGAACTGTTCTACCTTGTCTACTACCGAAAACAGCATCTGCATCGTGTGTTGCGCCTTCGATCACCGTAAGAGTATGTGCGATTTTCCCACCGCTAATGTTGCTCCAATCAGGCAAATCTTGCGCGGTCAAATTCCCTGGTAAACCTGAAACATCCTCACTAGTCCTCGCCAGAAGATTGATATACTTCCACCAAGCTAAGTTTCGATCACGACGAGCAACACCACCTTGAAGAATAGCCATACAGTATTGATCACCGGATTCAGCTGTATCGTCGTAACCTACGATATAACGAACATCTCTGACGATGTTTTGAGCAAAGTACTGCTGAGGGGTTTTAAGTCCGTCAAGCGTGCCGGTGAAATTGTCGAATCCATAACGCCAAGTGTTATAGAGTGGACAAGAAGCTTTAGATGCGATCGAAGGGTTAGTTGTGGGGCGGTGATCGGTGAAGTATGCGCTGGAAGAAGGGTCTCCTGCGATAAAACGAACATGGAGAGAATCGCTAGACATGTCTTTTGCTACAATACCATAACGGTTGATCAACTGTCCACCACCTCCGTGACCCACAAACACTAGTTCTTCTAAGCTCGGATAAGCGGTAGTGTTGGAGAAATGATCGAAGAGAGCATCGAGTGCGTCGAAACTCGTCTCTTTAGCGTGTTTTGGGTGGATAGCTGCTTCACCAGCTTGCCATGCATTAATGTCGTCCCATGCCAGCATGTGTTTTTTGTATTGCCCCGAGTTGAGCTGTTCAGAGTAGAACTGCGGAGCAACAACAATGGCGTTAGGATCCGCAGAGGGATAGTTATCTTTGATGGCAGAAGAGAGGATCTTGTCCATGGTAGTCCAGTAGTCGTTTCCGTTACGGTTACGACCGTGGATCATGACGAAAGCTTGTTTGGCAGAGTCATTGTTGGGGTTTCGAGTCCAATAGGCGGCTAGGACATGGTTCGAGTCACCAACGGGAATAGAAGTGAGACGGGAACCGGAGGGGGCACGAGGTTTGGTGTGGATTTCGTAGCCAAGTGGGGTGCCTTCTTGAGCGGCGGTGGAGGTGGAAGCATCGCGACGGGTGAGGTGGTGTGGTCGTTGGTGAGGGAAAGGGACGTAGTCGGCGGATGTGAGGGTGGTAAGGGTTGCCAAGAGGGTGGTAATGGCAGTGATCAGGGTTGGTGAACGCATGGTGGAAGGTGACGTTATCGTTGCATCTGATGATGCTGTGATGTCTCTGATCTTCTGCTCAAATGTTTGCTAATGAGGGTGATGGCTTTGGTGGTAAGGACAGCTTCTATACCAAGAAACGTCGCGATCTAGTAGACGAGGAGGATGAAGATGGTCAAGAGTCAAAAGAGCGTCGGGAGGTGATGTTGGTGTTGAGAAGACAAAAGGGTGTTGTTCTATACCGCTATGCGATCTATTGTATGAAGGATTGACGAAAGGAGAACAAGCAAACACACAACATCAACCCCATAAGCGAGCAGGGCACGAAGAACAACACCTTGAAGCCCTGAAACAAAGCACACACGGTGATCAAAGATTGAGCTAAGCGAAGCAAGGTCAAGCCTAAGCTGTCAAAGCAAATCATGATCGACATTGCTGCCATGGACGGAACGCAACTCCCGCTCTCAGCCTACAGCTTGCAACAATGGACAAAAGCACAAGGTCAGCCTTCCAAGGGGGGAAGGGAGGCACACGGTCAGCAGCAAAGCGTAAGGCGATTGCAAGCGACCAGTTCATGCGCTCAGACATGGATACAGTAGTTGTACCGAACAGCGGATCAACAACAAGTCGGAGGGGACATGCCGGCACTGGGAGGCGAGGGGGAAAGAGTTCACAACGGCGAAGTTGGACATATTGCGGGAGTTTTCTGCCAAGAGGCCAAGAGGCCAGCGCGGAGCTCTGATGCCTTCATGCTTTGTTAGTCGCCGCGCTCTTGCTCTTTCCCCTTTTCCCTTCTCCTTCTCCTGCTCTTTCTCCTTCTTCTTCTTCTTCTCACCTGTCTCGAATTTGCCTCTACACATACTCCCATCTCTAATGAGCCGCAGTTGCTGCAGTAGAACAGGACAAACGAAGGAGACAAAGGGTCTGGTGTTGGTCTCACCACTTCACCTTCGTATCTTCTGGTTGACCGGTACTGTAGTCGATCATCTGTTTGTGCGGCTGACTTTGAAATGTTTGGCGACCTTGTGCTGTTGTGAGAGGTGACCATGCGGTTATTCTTTCGGCGTTCTTTAGGCGAGGCAACAACACCGAGCGAGGCTTGCATCTGCAGCAGCAAAACCGTTATCTGGTGTACCCTAAAAATCCATCTTTCAATTAAAGGAGAATTAACGCCAAGGAGCTCTTGTTTTGACAGCGCATGAGGGAAGGATTCCGAGAATGCATTTGCTTGGCATGCGACACGCTTCCTCCCTCCTCCCTCCTCCCTCCTCCCTCCTTGCCTTCCTCACTCTGCAATAACTGCAAGCTTCCGTTCCGCTTGCAATACACAGCTGCGGCTTAAGCGATCGAGATGTCACACTGCGGGCAGGTGAGGTAGAATGAGAATGGGTGAGAAGGGTTCGAATGGGGAACGAAGCAAGCTACGATTATCGGAGTCAAAAATGCATTGCATTGCCGCAACAGTTATTGCTGTAAGAAAGCAGGTGGAAGCTCTAGCATGCTCCAAAATTCTCCTATGCTTTGGGTGGTAGGATTGAACGCGAATGGAGATGTGTTGAAGGGTTGTTGTCCTCCCCCTTCTCCACCTGCCGTTGCTGCTGCTCCGGAGGCGTTTGGATCGGTGTGCGATTGCGTTACGGGTGGTGGTGGCGCAACGTTGTTCTGCATGGTATTGGTGCGGGCTTGTTGTTGCTGATGGAAACCTACCCCTGAATACGGCATAGGCTGTTGCGTATGCATCAGATTACTGCCACCATTGCCAAGAGGGAAGCTGTTGAGGTTGAAGCCATATGCCATGTTTTGCTGCGGTAACCCTTGCTGCTGCTGCTGGGGCAGAACAGCAGCGGGTAGCGAGTTGAAGTTCATACCCATCAAGTTGGAAGCAGAAGCATTTTCGTTCCAAAAGAACGATTCTACGTCAAAGATGCCCGGCGCAAAGTCAACCGACGGCATGTTGCTGACGTTGTTTCGATTGCCTGCAGTTTGTCCGCCAAAGCCCATATTCGGTCCCTCGCTGAACGCTGGGATCTGGACAGCACCTCCACCGACACCAGCGCTAGCTCCAGCAGCATTGCCGTTCTGACTTCCCTTGTTCTGAGCATCTTTGTAAGGTTCTCCCTTCGTCTCCCGTTTAGACGATCGATCAGACACTCTTCCCTGAGCATCGCAATCCAGCAGCGCCCCTTCCGTCTCCGCAATCCAACTCGACACCTTTGCGGCGCCTCCCACCGCCCCTTGGGCCGCTGCCACGCTCGCCCTCCTCCCATCCGCACCCTGCTTAGACGCATCCTCCCCCACCACCGCAAATCCATCCAACAACATCCTATGCGCCGAAGCAGCAGGCCATGTATCAGCTAACTTCTTCAACCACTGCATACACAATCCATACCTCCTCCTTGCACCCACAGCTATCTTAGCATCAGGCAATCTTGCATTGAAAACAAACATGACCGCTGCGGTAAATAGACAATACCCTAAATCGGTCGATAGTCGGTCTACAATATCGCGCGATGTGGCTTCCAATAAATCGCAAATGGTGTTTGCAGCAAGGGTAGATTGACGATGAGAATCGTTTTCGAGCACCTTTGACATTGCAAGACCTTCTTCTTGTGGAATAAACGGACGATGTAACAGAAGGCGAGCGGTATAATACCAAAGATTGAGAGCAAAAAAGGAAGGAAAAGGACCGTCGTGGGTACGATCATCATCGAGATGAAGATGAGGAGGGAGTTTGAGCTTCCATTCTGTGAGTTGACGGTCGAGATCGGTGAGAATCTGTTCTTTGCCTTGTTTTCTGAGTAGAGCTTTACGACGGAGTGAATGAACCTCATCAAGAATGCGTTCGACAATCTTGAACAGATGCACACCCCAATTCAAACATGAAGGAGCATGCAAACGACGCGAAGATGCACAAGTAGCAGTAGTGGGGCGTCCGGGGGTTTTATCGACGTGCTGCATTTCAGTCTGATCAGACCAGAGCTCGAATTCGTCTTCTTCCGTCTCGGATAGCAAGGGCACATCGATATCCTTGGCTCTCAACCCTACAGGACGACCCATTTCGGCACAGAGAAGCTTATCCACAATGTAACAATGCCAAATGATACGGATCCGCGTTTCGCGTTGAACACGATCTTGGACGATTTCGGGATGGTAGATGGGCCATCGGTGCAGACCCATGTCAACCGCCATGGAGCTGGCTAGATTCGAAAAGTTCCATGCTCTAGAAAGATCACCGGTTCCATGAGAGTAGAGACTGAGCAACCAGCAGGTTTGGATGGATGCGATGTCCGGGCGTAGACCTTTGGCGAGGACGTGGCATTCAGCTGCTTGACAGAACGATTGTGCACGGGCCAAGTTGAGCTTGTGAAGCGAAGGCTCGCTGTCGGTGCCTATGTTGGAGGCAGAAGCGTTACCAGGGACGACGCAGGCTGCGATAGCGTAGATGGCGTAGAGAAGGCTCGGTTCGAGATTCGTGCGCAATTCTTCTCGAGAGAAAGTGACGAACCAGGGCTTGTAGAGGATCGGATAGAAAGGGTGAAAGCCTTGCCAGTAGTAACGAAAGAGATGGTCGGTCTCTTGATCAGACACGACTGGGTCTTCGGTCGTGGTGGATGTGCGACCATCGCGACTCGAGCCGGGGTATAAGCTCTCTAGTTTGGCTGCATCTCTTCGTGGAGTGAGGCCGGACGGACGTGGAGAGCGATCGTGCGAGCTGGTCGTTTCAGCATCACCCACAGGTCGAGGCGAAGAGATGGGCAGAAACACAGGTGGCTTTGCATGCGTTGCGACCTCGACTGCACCTCGATGTTCATCGCGAGACCTCGCACCAAAAGGCGCAGAAGAGCTCGATGCGACCGATCTTGTGCCGCCAATACCAATAGCAGCCGAAGGAGACTCTGCACGATGTTGACGCTGCAGAATGCCAATGCCTGAACTTGACCCACGGTAGACCAGTTCACCTTGTCGAGTCTCGCCAATCACATCTTCTTCCGCCTCTGCTGCTCGATCGTCTCCCTCGCTGTCAGAATGTCTTGCGTGGCCGAAAGAAGTGGATGAATGACTTGTGCTAGATGTGAGATGCTCGATCTTGATCCTTGAAGCCGACCTATCCTCATGCTCCGTTTTGCTACTTGAAGCTTTTCCCGCACCGCGATCGGACTTGTTCTGCGCCTTTGAGTCAGCGATACTCAGCTCGCGCTCACCCGAGACACGGACAATCTCTGCACCGGCGTCTTGCTTTCCAAGGTGATTGACTAGATCTCGAATAGTAGTCTCGAGTGTACGGATGAGTTTCGCTCTCGCCGATTCTTTCGGACCCGATCGAAATCCTTTGGGTGGACCACGCTTGAGTCCGGTATGATTGTAGGTGCAAGGAGTGCCTAGCACTTGGCAGACAGAGCATTCGGGTTGTCGACCATCGCATCTGCGCTTCTTGGTGCTGCATGGCTGACAAGCTTTGGCGACACGAGAGGATGGTTTGGAGTCGGCATTGCTGGTGTCGGCTTCGGGAGTGTTGCCGGGTGCAGTTTTTGAGTTGAGTGCTGGTGGGCTCGATGAGGCGGGAAGGGCAGGAGAGTCGTTTATGGACTGCTTGTGACGTTTGGATGCAGGTGGACCGGCTTGTATAGGAGGGTCAGGAGAGTCGAGCCCTGCACGGGAGGTGGCGTGCATCGATGGTGTAGAAGGGTGATGGTCGAGGCCGCTTCTCTTGGTCGTATAGTCGCCAAAAGCTTCGGGACTGGATGCGTTGGATGTGCTGCGATAGGCGTGTGATGCGCGAGAAGTGCTCGAGTACAAGGGGGTCGACCGTGGTGAAGGTGAGTATGAGGCATGCTCTGGATGCTGGAGCTGATGCGCCGCTGAGCGGTACGGCTGTGGTGAAGATGGCATGATGTCCGGCTGCAAGCGTGCCAACGCTTTCGAAAAGGACGGTGGGAAAGGATGAGGATGGAGCGCAGCAGGTCTGGTGGTGGCTGGAATTCTTCTTTCACCTATGCATTCCGGGTGAATGGGGTGGAGCGAGATGGAAATCACAGAAGGCGATGTGTGATCCGATGCCGCTGGTTGTGGACGCCTGGGTTCTGAAGAGGTGGAGAGAATGGTAGGGGTGAAAGACAAGAAGGAGGTCGTAGGAAATTGCTTCAGATGCTTGCGTGCTGTTCGCCGTCAGGGTTCTCCCTTTTGTGTCCCAACTTTCACCGTTCTTGTCAGCTTCTCTCCAAAACGTCGATCAGGCACTGTTCCTGATGTCCACACTCCTTCTCATCCAAAGCACACGCCGGCGAGATCTCGAGTACAATGAGATTCGAGAAACGGAAGGAGGCTTATTGATACACGACTGATTTTGGTTGGCTGCTTTTATCGCTGCTGTTATCGGATAGTCTCGATGAGCGGGAGAAAGACAAAAGCAAAAACATCCAAATCGCAGCGAATGGCGAGACTGCAAAAGGGTCCAAACACAGACCACGTCTCTTGAGAGAGAGCGTCTCTCGATGTCAAGATCATGCGCAAGATGCTCGATGGGATCGGGGGTTAAAAATATCAACGGATGCTGTCGAGTTACGCAGATGCATTGGTGAAGAACCTCGAGCTTGAGTCTATGACCAAACTTCATTCATCTATCTCCGCAGTCTCCCGGCGACCAGCAGACGAGTTGTGCTGGATCTCTTGCTCCGCTTCCTCGACCTCCATAAACCCATCCATATCTTCCACGGCCGCCAGAATGAAATTCTTGTATTGAATCTCGACATCGTAGAGGGCTGTGAGTTGGACGCCGACCTCGGCAGCTGTCTGGTGCTGCCAAGGTATGCTGGAGATCTCGTCGAGGTTCGAGAATCGGAGAGGGCTCGTACATGAGCTGCATGATGGGAGGATGTCGCTGCTTTGACCGGAAGGAAAGGAGATGGTCGGGGGGAAGGGATTCAAGTGGAGATGAGCGCTTGAGAGATTTGAATATGCCGATTGAGAGGAGGCGACATGTCTGGCGGAACCACACGCGTAGATGCGTGCAAGCTATACCGCGGTCAAGGGCTTAGACGTTGGTGTTGAACGAGAGCGCTCTTGACGATGATGGTGGCGATGAATTCGGCCTTCGATGTGAGGCTGTTCGAAGTCTGGTCGACACTGACCAAGTCCTCAAGGTCTTCGATGCCGTTCAACTGCACATTGAGCCAGTCCTCGTATCGTTCCTCGACATCGAAAAGAGCCGTCAATGTGACGTACGTCTCTTCATCCGTCTCTGCGGTCCAAGGTCTGTCGGACATGGTGCTTTCAATCCAGAACCTCACCAGGCCGGGCATAGGTTAAAGCGAATCGACGAGACTCTTCGTGGAGCTCCAGCGGAGGTAGAATGATGTCCGGTCAATGTATACCCATGAGAGGCAGGTGCGGAAAGGTCGAGTACGCCTCTTCCGCGTCCAGAGGCTTTGCGCTTCCGCACTCATGATTGCTTGGCCAAAGTCCTTCTCCTCCTTCTGACAGCGGAGCTCTACCTCGCTCCTTTGAGCAGCCGAAGTCACAGAACGTCCTCAATTGGCTGCATTCCTCTCGGATGAAATATGGCGAGCTTTAAAGCTGTGGAAGCCTTGCATTCTTGTAATCTGGTTCACGAACGAGTCTTCGTTGGAATCTGACGTTTGCAAGTGGACGTGGACCCGAACACGGACGTTACATTCGGAGACCAACATGGACCAGCGCGCTCTACTTTGCCAAGAAATCTCTTTAAAGCCGGGCATAGACCTCACTTGTTGGTGGAAACCTGAGAATGCTGAAGGCGGGACCTCGTATCTTGCTTTCATGTCAATAAGGCTTGTGATGCGGGTGAACCGGGTCATCCTTCTGTGTGAACGAAGAGAGGTGTCGGCTGGGGCGGAGGACGCGGACGAGCTGCTGGGGTCAGCGCGAGGATTCATCTTGGCGTTCGTGTAGGAACAGCACATGTGGTGTTGTGATTGAGCAGTGAGGTGGAACAGCATTCGACGTCGCCTTATATCACTTTGTTCAAGCTCGTGTGCGGTGTCTTCCGCACTTCATGGAACCGAGACAGTGCGGAACAAAGGTGCACTCTATATGATTGCTCAAAATCAAGCTGCTCCTGAGCTGTCACATTCTCATCTCCGCAACCCATCGGAAAAGACACAACAATACGATTGATCCATACACAAGTACATGTCTATGATTACAGAGTGTAGCGGAACGCTGGACTCCTATCCCCAATGGGAGCCCTCGTCTTCCCCTCTTTCACCAACCTCTCCCATTCCACCACATTCCCATCCCTTCTCCCCTCCTCTCTCGCCCTATTTTCACTCCAACACCACCAGACGTTGACCGCCATCAACACCCACGCACCCACCAGACTCCCCAACACCACCGCATGTCCCCTTACAAACCTTGGTGCCCATTTCTCCTGATATATAAATGTTGCCACGCACCCTGCCAAATTTGCGATCATCAACTGCAACGCGTTCACCGTTCCTCTCTTATACAGACCCGAAGTGTTGTTTATGGGGAGCGAAAGGGTGCAGGGAGCGACAGGATAGATTCCGAGTGCGATTAGGAATGTTGCTCCGCAAGATACGCGCGGGTTATGGGTGGTTAGGAGGATGATATAGCCAATCATTGAGATTGGGAGAAGAGCAAGAATGTATGGTCCACGAAGACGGGTTCGGTCGGCGAGATAGGCGATGATGATCACCAACACTGTAGCCGGGATATAAGGTGGCACTGTAAGGAGTTGGAGGCGAGTAGTGCTGATTCCTGGATAGATGCCGCGTAAGATGGTAGGAAGGAAAAGCGAAAAGAAGTATAAACAGTTGCAGATAAGAAGGTAGGATAAGCCTGTGAACCAAGCTTGTGGTTCCAAAAGACCTCTTCGTACTTCTCTCCATTCAAATGGTTCTTCTTCAAACACCAAAGCCTGAGCTATAGCTGCGTTCTCTACTTTACCTTTCTCTTCTTTCTCCGAAGAGCAGTTCAAGCTGGGAGCAACGCCAGCAGCCTTGGCTCTATTATTTTGTTGATCTCTCCCCAAAACCGCCAGCAAAAGTTCCCTTTCCTCCTCTTTCAAAAACTTCGACTTCTTTACACTACTCGGTAACGCCCACCAAGCAAAACATGCAACTACAATAGTAAGAAGTCCTTCGATAATGAAGATCCATCTCCACCCAGCTACACCCAATGCCGTAGGTGGTTTTAAAGCGGCTAAAAGTCGGTTTTGAACTCCTAAACCATTCAACTGAATCAATCCTGTGCTGAGCAATCCACCAAAGGCACCGGATAAACTCGCTCCTGCATAAAACATAGCAATTCTAGTTTGAGCCATGTACCGAGGGTAGAGTTGACTAAGATACAACTGTTAGAAGACCAGAACAAAACGAGAGAGGAGGGCGGTTAGTAAATAAAACCGTAATCTTTTGCTTTTTCTCGTCTTTTCTTGCTGTCAGTTTCTCTCATCCTCGGAAGAGAGATTGACAGTCAGAAGAGAGAGAAGTATAGTCAGAAGGGGTATCGGAACTTACCGGCATCCCTGGTAACAGCCCCCCTTCCAGCCCGCCTAAAAGCAACCTTACAACACATAACCCAGCAAAGTTTTTAACCATCCCCAACCCCACCGTAACAACTCCCCAGCAAAACACAATAAAAGGTAGCCAAAATTTCGCTCCCACTTTCCTCAGCATCATATTTGACGGTATCTCTGAAGCTATATAAGTAGTGTAAAAGATAGCTAGGGCGATGTTGAACTTGTTACCGGTAAGGTGAAGGTTTGTTGTGAGGCCTGCGACTTTGGCGTTTCCTATGTTTGAACTGTTTTTCAGCCATCAAATCCTGTCAGTAAGTGGGGAGAAAAGGGGGAGAGGGAAGAGAGGGGAAAAGGGAGGGAATGCATACCGATCGATAAAGTTAGCAAGCCATAGGAGGGTAAGGGGAGGAACAGCTCTCCAGTCTAACTTGTTGATTCCGCGACGCCATGTTTTGTATTGGGTTGGGTTGGAGGGAAATCCGCGATGGTCGAATTGAATGCTATCATCTTGATTGGACGGGGAAGGAGTGTATTCGGCGGAAGTGGTTTCAAAGATGGTTTCGCCGATCTTCTCTTTTGATGGTGAAGACATGGTGTTTAGAATCCCAGCAGGTTGTGTTGCGCACGGTCGAGTGAGGCGGGACTTGATTGATGACAAGAGGGAAGCAAGAAGTGAGGATCGGAGAGCTTGGAAGCCAAAAAGGAAAGAGAATGAAGGATTTGGACAATGCAGCAGCAGGAGGGACATGTGGTGGTATATATTGCAGCCTCATCCGTCTCGGAGCGGCTGGCGAAACTCGGCTGTCAAATGATACGCCACGCGCGCGCCTGGTGTGGGGTAGGAATCAGTCTCAATTGCCCACATTCCCCCTCTTTGCATCTGTGAGAGGGGTGAGTAAGGTGCCAAGAAAGAACCTTGAAGCGCAGCAAAGGAAGAGGAGAGCGGTCATTTCTGACAATAGCTTCCACTGACTTGGCGCCGAGTCGACTAGTATTAAGGAAAGACACAGTCAAGTTACAGATAAATTAGGGGAGTGGAGCGTTGATGTTGTGAACTTTGATCGACTCGCTTTGTGTTGTTGGACTGTTCTAACGACGAAACATAATCTAACCAAATGGCGATGGCTGCACAGCTGAGCACTCTCAAATCATCGAGAAAGTGGGAATATTGATTGCTAACAGGCTTTTCGCCATGCTTCCAAGGCAGCATCTATTTGCGTTTGGATTTCTTCTTCTTCCCTCCTCCTTGCTTCAACTTCTGCTTGACCGCCTCCCTCACCACCTCGTCATCGTCTTCGTACGAACTCTCTGCATCACTCCTACTATCCACCGCCCCTGCCTTGGTCACCACCCTCCATGCGACTCTACAAATCATGTAAAACCACATTAACAATATCACCTGCAGTGCACATAGTAGTGCTATCAATGTCAAATACGCCGTTTCTGTAAAATAGTCCCCTGTCAGCCTACTGGTTGGCCTAAAACCCATAACCTTTGCACTATCCACTATGCAACTCCAAACTACCCTCATATACAGTACATGTCTGGTGACTAACCAGCTCACCATGAAAAGTCCGAATGCGATATCGCAAGTTGTTTGCCATCCTGCATATTTCAACATCTTGGCAATGTTTAATGCGATATCGCTGGGATCCATAAGGCAGAGAATTGCGTTGCCGACCTTGTGGTAGGAGCAGACGTAAGAACCGGAGATGAGTAAGATGGTAATGACGTGGTGAGAGAACATTTGCCAATGGTCGGAACGACGTGCTTCAACATGAAGTACGAACAGTTGTTGGATATAGAATGCGAGAGAAGCGAGGTAGTAAAATTTGAACAAAGGTTCAAGACGAAATTGAGGATAATGAGTCCAATATTCGATCGTGTTGAATGGCCAATAAGCTTGGCCAGAGGCAATGTAAAGACCGAGCGACCAGGAAAAAGTGTAGTAGATGAGGGAGAAACCTTGTTCAGAGAATCGAAGAACTTGTTTTTCTCTACTGCGCAGAAGTTTTGCTCTTTCAGAGGAGGAGGATTGTTGGTTGTGTTTGGAGGAGGATTTGTTGCGGACAGGAGGAACTGCGACTTCTCCAAGTGGAAGCAAAAGATACTTGATAAGAAGCGCTCTAGCCAGAGTAAACAGCAGAACCAGAGTGGCAACGAATAGCGTATCTTTGCAACCCCTCTCGTAAAGATATCCAGGAACGCCGTAGAGAATGGACCATGGAGCAGCGCGCATCGGATGCGGTAAAGCGTCATGCTTGAAGGCAGCAACAGGCCAAACGACGGGATCAGGGACAGGATACGAAAGCCCCAAACAAGCGCGTGTAAAGTTATGAAGGGCGGTAAGAGGGTGTCCAAACCCCCTTGCGTCGCTTCGGAATGGACCTAGACTACTCGGTTCGCGGACCAAGTTGGAGGAAAGCTGATGAGCACCTCGTTCGGAAGCGTTGGGTAAGTCGGATGCGAATTGTGCCAAAGAAGGCAATCGAAGCCAAGATGGAATGATGGAGTGAAGTGAAGATGGTAGATGAAGGTGGGAGGAAAGATGTGCGAGCGAAAGAGAAGAGGGTGATGAAAGGGTGTGCATGACCAGCAGAGCGATGAGAGCATTGAGTGTGTATTGGATTTGAGATGTGAGCGATTCTTGGGCTGCTCTTCGGGTTGCGGACCATTCTCGGGATCGAGATGGTTTGGAGAGGTAGGTCTTGGATGGCATTGTGGGGGAAGTTGAGGCTGCGGAAGACGGCGACCGTGATGTAGCCTCTGGCATGTTTGATTGTGTGTATGTGTGTGTGTGTGAAAGGGTTGAGTCTGAGAGATGCTGTTTGACGGTTTGTGACTGGAGAAAGATGAAGGGTGGAAGCTGATGATGGTGGTCGAAGAGAGAGTGGAAGAGGTGTGTTTTGAGAGCACAAATTGTCCCAGGCAACGGATATGAAGTGACGCAGAGGGCGGTGGGGTATTCGAGTGCCAGACTAGACGCCGATATGAAAGATACGAATGCGTGCGAGAGAAGAGGACGAGGACGTGGGGGAGAGCCGATGATGATGGTGACAGCACTACACAAAGAACGTGGTCTCTCTAGCTTTTTTGACAGCAGAAAGAACCGCTGCTCGCCGCCCTGTGCTGACTGCTCAAATCATTTCGAAACTGCTTACATTTGGTAATCGGGGTGAGATGTCATGTTGGAATCGCGATTAAGATCGGCCAAGCGCTTACTTGCGAACCGATTTAACACACACAAACCCAAGTTCGACTTGAGCTTGTCCTCCTCATTGACACGCACACACTCTCACCTTTCCTCTCTTTCTACCGATATTGCTCCACTACCATACACGGCATCGACCGAGATGCTGTAGATCATCGCATCCCAGCAAAGCAAAGCCCCGTAGCACCCTCCCTCTTTCACAATGTCAGCAGCTTCAGCGCACTTGCACCACCGTCCAATTCCCTCTACACGAGAACCTTCGACTTGTAGTATGGAAGAAGATCGTAAGATTTCTGGTTCTTGGCATCAGAACTCTTTCCCCATCTCATCCTCATCCCTCCCCGCCGCCAACGCTCGACCTCCTTTAAGCGTCAACACCGACCGCACCCCTTCTGACCCCAATTCCCAAAAGAACGCGAAAAGAGGACACATTCAAAAACACGAAAAGATCCAACGTATTGGTCTTCTTCGTGGCTCTTCCTTTGTCAAATCTACCGATAAAGATTCTGTCCCACAACACGAGCTTACCACCTCTATCGGACTTCAAGATGATGCTGTTTACGACGCTTACCTCTCCCAACCAGTCGCTTTCCTTCGACGTCATATCGTAGCAGTTTTGCGAAAAGAAGCTCCCCTACACGAACGACACCAGCAACTCGTTCGCAGACCATGGTTGGACAGATACTTTGTCAACACCTCTTTGTTGGGAACGCATAGCTTCTTCCTCGTCTTCCTACCCATGATCTTTTGGCTTGGAGATCCTAGATTCGGCCGTGGTCTCATCAACGTCCTAGCTTTCGGCGTTTATCTTTCATCAGCTATCAAAGATCTTTTTTGCGTCCCTCGACCCTACTCTCCCCCCGTCACCCGCCTCACCGTCGGTACGCACCATCTTGAATACGGCTTCCCATCCACCCACTCCACAAACAGCGTTTCCATCGCACTCTACATTTACCTTTGGATCCGCCAAATTCGCCAAACCTACCCTTCCTCCCCATTGTTCGACTCTCCACTATGGGAAGTTGGTCTTTTGTTCTACGCCACTTCCGTAGTCTACGGCCGAATCTACGCGGGTATGCATTCCATCATCGACTGTATCGCAGGCTCCGCACTTGGTGCGAGTATAACTGCGGTGCAGTGGCTTTGGTTTGATCAAATCGAAGATTTTGTCAAGATTAATAGTTGGGCCGTTCCAATGGCGATCGTGCCAGCAGGGTTGTTGATGGTTTCAGTTCATCCTCAACCGGTAGATGATTGTCCTTGTTTTGAAGATGCTATTGCGTTTATATCGGTTGCTATGGGAGTTGCACTAGCAAGGTGGAGTGGAATCAGGTTTGGCATCACACTCAATACC
Organism: Ustilago cynodontis; assembly: GCA_928865425.1. Lineage (NCBI taxonomy): Eukaryota > Fungi > Basidiomycota > Ustilaginomycetes > Ustilaginales > Ustilaginaceae > Ustilago > Ustilago cynodontis. The sequence goes on from CAKMXY010000015.1 coordinate 654,735, forward strand.
GATCCTATCTTCCACCCTTTTCAGCGATCGAGTGGTGTATTGGAGGAAATAGAGACCAGAATCTTCAATAGCACGAGTACGAGCATCGGAAGGGAACCGTTGATTCAAATTCCAATTGCAGGAGCGGGGGAGAAATGGATCAAAAATGGTTTGATCATGGTGTTTGGATTGGTAAACGTACTATTGTTACGATTGATAGTGAAAACAGCTTGTAAGGTGATACTACCACCCACCTTTAGGTTGGTGGATGAGTTGATTGGATTTAGTCTACCAAGAAGACATTATACTCCAGCAAGCGATTATAATAAGATTCCTCTTGCTGATCTTAGCGCTGTTCCATCCGTTATTGATCTTCCTTCCCAAATCATCGTTACGGATGAAAGTGGAAATCAGCAAACCATCCAATCTCCTCAGCATAGTCAAAGAGGTAGTACATTCAACAGCTCAGGAGGAGCACTAGGTGCTCTTTCGATTTCTTCACCGATACATTCACCTGTTGCTTCTAGAACTCCTAGTCCGAGTCCTATCGAAATGCATCGTACACTATCAGGAGGTAGAAAAAAGATTCGATTCACTATCGGAGCAAGCACAGATGATGCTAATGATGAAATCGTGGCCGAGAAAGCAGCTCAAGATTGGCCTATTCCGTTGACTCAGTCCAAGACAGATGCTAATTTTGTAGCACCGGATGAAAAGATCGCGAGAAATGTAGCGGCCGAGATCAAACATACATCTCCAAACCAGGTCGAAAAGCAAGTCAAACATTATGATGCTGATGGTAAGTACCCTTTTCCCCCGCTGCAACTACATGATGGGTTGAAGAAAAGATGCTGACTTGAATCGATTTCGTTTGGGAAACAAAAACAGTGTTGACAAAAGTGATTGTATACACCAACATCGGATTATTCTCTGCTGGACTCATTCCGGCTTTGTTCGAAAGATTGGGTCTTTGCTAAGCCTCATCTCACTCTGAATTCCAACTGTTCAACTTGAAATGTGAGGATAGATTGCATTCCGTCTCGTGAATAGCTCTACACCTCCTTGTCTGGTGAGAATCAATGACGCCAAATTTTCACAACCTTATCCCTTCCGCCACTAGCCACCTTATCCGCGACAAAATCGACACAATACACTTCATCCGTATGCCCCGGTAAATCTTTTCTAATCTTAAACGTCTTTACTGGATCCCACAGCTTCAGTGTGGAATCTTTACTTGCCGAAACCAACAATCTCGAATCACTTGACCAAGCCAAGCGATACACCGAAGCTACATGACCTCTCAAGGTAGCAATGAATTTGCCTGTTTGAGCATCCCAAAGTTTAACGCTATTATCGAAAGAAGCAGAGGCGATTTTTTTACCGTCCGGGGAGAAAGCAACGTGATTCACCGTCTTCTGGTGGCCGGTAAGACGAGCGATTGGTTTCTTCGGTGTTGAGGCAGAACCGGAAATTTGAGGAGGCCAGAGGAATAGGGTGTGATCGTCAGAACCGGTAATGATGGTTTCGGGCGTGCTACCGGAGCAAGTGGCATCTTTGAATCGTTTTAAAGCGGAGGATTTGGCATCTTGGTCGCAAGGTTGGACGTAGGAAGGAGTGGAGGTGGAGGTGGAAGAGGAAGAGGAGGCGGCTCGACCGGTATGATCGAAAGGACCGGTTCGGAGGATGAAATCGGTAGAGAGAGCAATGGCGTTGACCCAGTGTGCATGCTCATTCAAAGTGCGGATGAGTTTACCTCCATCTGCAGACCAGACTTTGACAGTGCGATCAGAGGAAGCGGTATAGATGGCTCCTTCACCTCCCCAACGCACACAGTTGACGGAAGCCGTGTGTCCACCAAGAACGTACTCGCAACGATGGAGGGTGGGGTTCCAAACACGAACGGTGCCATCTTTGGAGGAGGATGCAAGACGAGGATGGGTGGGGTTGATATGAATCGGTTCCCAAGAAAGCGAGGTGATCCATTTTGTATGTCCGCAAAGAGGTTTACCTTGGGGAGCGGCGTTACGTGCTGCTCGACGTGCTTTGACACCCATCTTGACCGGCTTTGCCTCTGTCTCGCCCTCGGCAGTGAGAGCGGCAGCATCGCGGTTCTCTTGGTTTTGCTGTTCTTGCCATTGCTCGTCGACTTGCTTGGCTGTGCGGGAAAGCCAACCCTTTCGACCGGTAAAGTTGGCATCAAGTGCTTCCCAAATCCAGACTTGACCATCCATTCCACCTGTGGCGAGTTTGCGTTCACGACCTTCCCATTCAGCGCAGAGAACCCAATTGGAGTGGCCAACGAGCGTGTGCATCGGTGTCTCGGTGTCCAAGTCCCACAATCGAGCCGTTTTGTCACCAGCACCTGTTGCAAGCAGTGATCCGGTGGGAGAGAATGTACTACATAGAATAGGCGATGCGTGACCACTCATGGTACTGGAACAGCGGCTGACAGGTCTCACCTTGAACACGGCTTGCGGTTCAAACACGACGGTAAGGGTATCTTCCTGGCTGAGACCGAGTTTCTTGGCCTGCTGTGCATTGAGAACGTCTTGAGCGAGCGAGTCGTTGATGGGTAGTCGAGTATTGCTCTTGACCAGTTGCTCCTTCTCCTCTGTAGCCACACCTGCGTTTGCTGAAAGCTGTTCAAGATCAACATGGAAGGCATAGGGCAAATCATCATCATCGCCATCACTACCCTCGGGATCGTCTAAGGAACGCTTCTTGGGACCTTGTGCAGCCTTGAGTTGACATCGAAGCTGATTAATGATAGCTTGCAACTCCTTCTGACCTGTTGATGCTGGCAAGTTGATGGTGGGACCGAGCAAGCTTCCATCTTGACCGGACTGGAACTGGATGACGATTGTCTCTGCCGAGGGACCGAGTTGACCCTGTGCTTGGAGGAGGGCAGCTTCTCGAGCGGCTTTTTCGTCTGCGAGACGTTGCCTTTTGGCAGATCTCTGCGGGATTTGTGTTGCCATTTTGCTACGTGGCTCTCCTCGATGTCGATATGATGAGCCGTCGGTGTTGGTGTTGGTGTGAGCACGAACAAGGACAAACCCAGACTGAGTTTGTGTGGAGAAAAATCAAAAATTTCAACCAGAAAAAAAAAAAAAAAAAAAAAAAAAAAAGAAAGAAAGAAAAAGGAGTGAAATGTCAGGGTCCAGATCGGCTGTGTACTCCCGATCTCTGTGCTCAATTTTCTTCTTCTTCTTTGGTTGTGCAGCAGATGAAATTTTTGGAAGCCTTTTTGCAATTCAAACATCATCCATAACCACCCCGACTTGCAGTAGACCATCGCCCATCGCCCATCGCCCATCGACATTCGATCATCGCTCAGCTCGTTCTCATAGCTGCGATCAAGCACGCTCAGTACACCAAACAACAGAAGCCTGATCCACCCTCCACTCGCCACTTCGATCTCGTGTCACAGCTCTGCTTCTTCCGTAGCTCACCGGCACCGACGGTCATACACAATGGCAGCTGCAAAGGTCGCCTCATCACAGGCATCTACATCGTCTCTTCCCTCAAACAAGTCTCCAGCCAAACAGCAAACAGCAAAGAACGCTTCCACACCAGCCAATGGCATGGATATCTTTGCCTCTGCATCCGCAAAGTACCTCGATTCGTTAGCCAAGCACAATGCTGCCTTCACATCTCTCCTTCACCTCATTCCACCGCAATTCTACCTCACACGCGATGACGCCGATGATCTCGCGGAAGACGGTGCTTCATCCAAGTACATGAAGAACAGACGCAACAAGGCCAAGTCTGAAATCGAAGCTAAACAACGCAAAGAAAGGCTCCGCGAGGCCAAAAAGCAGCGTCTCGACCCGGACAACTTTGCTACCGTTACCGATATTCAAGCTCAACGAGCGGCCAAGGCTGCTCGTCAAGCTGCTCCAGCCGATTCGGATTTAGAGATGGATGTCGAAGGAATGGTCTCTGACCATCAAGAAGAGACTAGAGATGGCGCTGCAGGAGACACTGATGATGAAATGCAAGATTCGGACCAAGAGGATTTGCCATCTAAGCTTACTGCTGGTGTCAATGGCACTGCTGCGGTTGCTGGAGCACCTGCCGCACCTAAACCGATCCAGACGGAAGGAGAGCGCAAAGCATCCGTCGAAGCGCTTCGAGCTAAATTGCATGCCAAGATCGCCGGTCTTCAACGTAAGCGTGGCCATCTCGACATTGATGACGCTTCAGATGCAGCAAGTAGTGTCATCAGCAGCAAAGACGAACTTCTCCAAGAGCGACGTAGACAGCGAATCGATGCCCGCGAGAAAAAGAAGCAGAAAAAGATCGAGGCAAAAGCAGCAGCAAAAGTTGCCGCCAAAGCCAAAAAAGCTGGTATCGATAATGCGCCTAACGGTGTCAAGACGGGTAAACAGCTTAATGTGGGTACCAAGGCACCTGCGCTTCTCGTTGCTCAACCTGGTTATGGTGACAAACGTAATGGTGCTTCCGGTTCCGGTGCTGCTGATATTGACGTCCATGGTGGAAGCCTCAACTTTAACGCTCTGAACTTCCAACCTTCTGGAGCTGCTGGTGCGACCTTGTCCGAATCCTCGACTGGTGGTAAGAAGAACAAGTTGGCTTTGCCATCCGACCCTAAAGCAGCTTTGCAGGTTTTGGAGGCGAGAAAGAAGCACCAAGAGGCAAAACGTGCCAAATTAGCCGACAAGCTCGGTGACACCCCCGATGCACTCAATGCAAAAGTGTCTGAACTGGAAGAGCAGAAACAATGGGACAAGGTTTTAGCCTCTGCAACCGGTGTCAAAATCCGTGACGATGAAAAGTTGCTCAAGAAAGCAGCTAAACGTAAAGATAAGCAGAAAGAGAAAGCGGGAATTGCATGGAACGAACGTAAGCAGGCTGAAGTCAAACAGCAGGCGGATAGACAGAAGAAAAGACAGGATAACATCGCTGCAAGAAAAGCAGCCAAGGGAGGCAAGGGAAAGAAGGGAGCGAGCTCGACATTGAATAAGTCAAAGACTGCTACGGGCAAGAAGCCAGCTTTTGCAAAGGCAAGACCCGGGTTTGAGGGTAAGAAAATTGGAAGGTCTAACAAGTGAGTGGGCCTTAGCTTCACAAGAGACATTGTCATGAAGGCTCATGTTCAGAACCGTACCGATTGCAAGTGCTTGCCTTGCATCTCAATACAGCAAGCTCATCTGGTCATTATCTTTGACGTAGTCTGCGTTGTGTTTACAGTACAGGACATGATGTACCGTACCTCTGTCTCTGTCTTGCTGTTCAGGGTCTGATTCGCCGGAGCATCTCATTTTCTCGTGCGATAAGAAGATCTGGAAGCTTTCTTTTTTCCTGCGGACGAGCACAGGCGCAACAGCAGTCAAAGCTTGGTCGAGTCACTTTTTCAGCAAACCCTTCACTGCTGTCCTACCCAACGTCTTTGGCGTTCCTAATGCGATCATGTTGTACGACATCCTAACAATGTTGTTCCGTTGTCACTGCAGAGCACAATGAGCAAGAGAGTTCTATCACAAAGAAAGCATATCAGAGGTAGAAAGCATGCTTGCTAGCAAGACTGGTCTTCTCAAGCAGAAACAGCAGCGATTGGCCAATTGAAAGCGGAATATTGTGATTGCCACGCCGACACTTTGGACATCTCCAAAGCTTCATCTTGCACCGCTTCCTCCTTTCTTCCTTGCACCGCGCACCCTTTTCGAATCAACCTCACGCTCGTTGCATACACATACACACACTCTCCGACCTTCGCTGTCTGCTTTGTCAGTCACGCTTGCGTCGGTGTTGTTGCACATCGAGCGCTTTCCTCGACAACCGATCTCAACACAACCTTCATCACTCGTGTGTTCAAGCAACCACTTGTCCTCTACCGAGGTTTGACTACACGCAGCGTATCACTGCTTCAATATCGACCGCGGTCAACGTCCGTCTGACACAGTACAGCATCGCAAGCAGCCGTGCTTCCCTTCTGCGGTTCTTGAGCACCTGCTGTTGGTCTATAAAACGGCCGTCTTGCTCTTGATCTGGCTCGCTCCTCGCTTTTTTCATCCTTTCCAAAAATGGCGTCTGCACAGCCTACTTCCCAGCCCGTGCTGAGGACAAAGACTCCTTCCTACCACGCTCCACCTTCCACCGACCCTCTCTCCGGTGTCACGATTCACACTCTACGATGTCTTGATACTCCCATTCACCTCGGTTACCATCTCATCCCTCACATTGCCAAAACCCTTCTTTCCACCCTTCCCTCCTCCACCTACGTTCTTATCACCGACCAAAACCTCGAATCAAGATGCAGCGTCACCACCGCTTTCCGTCGCGAATTCGAAACCGCCGCTTCCGAACTTCAACCTTCCCATACTTGGAAGCTTCTCACCAAAATCATTCCCCCGGGCGAAGCTAGCAAGAGTCGTCAAGGCAAAAATGCCATCGAGGATTGGATGTTCGAGCATCGTGTAACTCGTGATGCTGTTGTCCTCGCCGTTGGTGGTGGTGTGATTGGCGATCTTGTTGGGTTTGTCGCTGCCACTTTTATGCGTGGACTCAAGTTTGTTCAGATCCCAACTACATTGCTCGCAATGGTTGATTCCGCGGTGGGCGGAAAGACTGCGATTGATCATCCGCTTGGTAAGAATTTGATCGGAAGCTTCCACCAGCCTAACTATGTTTTCATCGATGCTGCTTGGCTCAAGACTCTTCCAGCAAGGGAGTTTAGTAATGGCATGGCAGAGGTGGTCAAGACCGCGGCCATTTGGGATGCGATCGACTTTGCTAAGCTCGAATCTAGTGCTCCTGCGATTCGATCTGCTGTGCTTGGTCCTTTTGCCAAAGATGCGCCCTTGGACCACGGAAGGACGCTCGATACGCGTACCGAGGCTCAGTCGTTGCTCCTTGATGTCATCCGTGGCTCGGTCGGTGTCAAGGCTCACATTGTCACCATTGATGAAAAGGAAACCGGTCTTCGTAACCTCGTCAACTTCGGCCACACGATCGGACACGCTATCGAGGCCGTTCTCACACCAGAAATGCTTCATGGAGAATGCATTTCCATCGGTATGATCCTTGAAGCCGAAGTTGCTCGTTACATGCACGGTCTTAGTCAAGTTGCTATTGGACGTCTTACTCGTTGTCTCAAAGAGTACGATCTTCCCGTCACTCTTTCCGACTCTCGTGTTACACGCCTGGCAAAGTCGCTTCAAGTCACCGTCGATCGTCTGCTCGATATCATGAAAGTCGACAAGAAAAACGCTGGTACCAACAAAAAGATCGTTCTTCTCAGCTCGATCGGTGACACTGTCCAAGATAAAGCTTCCACCGTTAGCGACGATATCATTCGTCGTGTTCTTTCACTAGGTGCTACAGTAACTCCCATCCTTGAACAGCCTAACACTCCCAAGGTCACCCTCTCCACTCCTGGTTCCAAGTCGATTTCCAACCGTGCTCTCGTACTGGCTGCTCTTGCCGGTAACACTTGCAGGTTGCGAAACATGCTTCATTCGGACGATACGCAGGTGATGATGGCCGGATTGCACGATTTAAAAGCCGCTACCTTCGAATTCGAAGATGGAGGTGAAACAATCGTTGTTCATGGCAACGGCGGGTTTTTGCGTCGTCCCGAGAACAATAAGCAGATTTATCTGCAGAATGCTGGTACTGCTGCTAGGTTCATGGCTACTGTTGTTAGTCTTGTCGAGAACGATGGCAACCAAGAACCTGTGGTTATTACCGGCAACAAACGCATGAAGGAGCGTCCCATTGGGGCTCTGGTGGACGCGCTTCGTTCCAACGGTACTTCGATCGAGTATCTTGAGGGTCAAGGATGTTTGCCGCTTGCTGTCAAGGGTACTCGGCGCGGATTTAAGGGGGGAAAGATTCAGCTTTCAGCGACCATCTCTTCGCAGTACGTCTCTTCGATCTTGCTCTGTGCTCCTTACGCTGCTGAGGAGGTCGTGTTGGAGCTTGTTGGTGGACAGGTGATTTCACAGCTTTACATCGATATGACGATTGCTATGATGGCTACTTTCGGTATCAAAGTAGAGCGTCTCGTTGATGCTGCTACCGGTCGACCTTTGAACACTTATAGGATCCCTAAAGGGCATTACGTCTCGCCGGAGGTATACGACATTGAAAGTGACGCCAGCAGTGCTACTTATCCACTTGCCATTGCTGCTATCACCGGAACTGAATGTACCGTTCCCAACATCGGTTCTGCTTCTCTTCAAGGTGATGCTCGTTTCGCCAAAGAGGTTCTTGAACCGATGGGTTGCACTGTAGTCCAAACCGCTACTTCGACTACCGTTATTGGTCCTAAAGTCGGTCACCTTCGTCAAATTGGTCTCGTCGATATGGAGCCTATGACAGATGCTTTCCTCACCGCTTCTGTCTTACTCGCCGTTGCAGCTCTACCGCCTGCTAATGGTTCTAGTTCGACCTCTCGTCCGTCAACCCGTATTACTGGTATCGCCAACCAACGTGTTAAAGAATGCAACCGTATCCGTGCTATGATGGACGAACTTGCCAAATTCGGTGTCGATACAAAAGAACACGAAGACGGTCTGGAGATCTTTGGTGTCGATTATCGTCAGCTTCGATCCAACGTTCGCGTTCATTGCTATGATGATCATCGGGTGGCTATGGCTTTTTCGGTTCTTGCTTCACTTGCATCTGGTGCGATTTTGGAGGAGAAACGTTGTGTGGAGAAAACCTGGCCGAATTGGTGGGATGATTTGGAACGTAAGCTTGGTATTCGTGCTCATGGTGTTGATCCGGAGTGTTCGGCTAGTCTTTGCATCTCTCCTTCGCATTTTAACAAGGCTGCTAGTGGGAATCCTAAGCAGTCAGCGAAGCTAAGCCAGTTGACGAGCAGTCAAGCACAGACGCCGAAGAAATACGCTAAAGATGCAACGATCTTTTGCATTGGTATGCGTGCTTCGGGGAAAACTTTCTTGGGTGCTATTGGTGCAGCTGCGCTAGGTCGAACTTTTGTCGATGCTGATGTGGTGTTCAATGCCAAACTTGGTGCGAAGGATGGACTGGGTGATTTTGTGAAGCAGCACGGTTGGGCTGCTTTCCGTCAGAAGGAGAGGGAAATCCTGCAAGAGTTGATGTTGCATCATCCTACCGGACATCTTATTTCGTTGGGTGGAGGTGTGGTGGAGACCGAAGCTTGTCGTACGCTTTTGGCAAAGTATGCGGCGGAAAGCGGACCGGTGGTGTACATTGTTCGCGATACAGATGCTATTGTTGACTTCCTTGCTACTAGCGATCGTCCCGCGTACGGAGAACCTATTATGGATGTTTACCATCGTCGTAATCCTTGGTTTAGCCAATGTTCGTCCGTCGAACTCGTATCTTACCAGGAAGGCGAGTCGTTAGCTGTGCAACCGTTTGCAGCTAACGTTCCAGATCCTTCTTTTACGATTCAGAAGAGGTTTGGATTGGAAGCGGAAGTAGCGAGGTTTTTCAAATTCGTCACTGGTCAAGACACGAATCAGGTTGAAGATCTTGTTGTTGATAGTACCAAGGGGGGGAGGAGGACTTACTTTTTAAGTCTGACTTTCCCGGATGTAGTGCCAAAGTTGGAGTTGATTAGAAAGATGCAATCTGGAGCTGATGCGCTCGAGTTTCGTGCTGATTTGCTCAATCCTTCAGGTCAACCCGTTACCGCACCTCAAGTGCCACCGATGGAGTATGTTAGGAACCAACTTGCTGCTTTACGCCATCGAACTTTGCTCCCTATCGTGTTTACGGTTCGAACTCATTCGCAAGGTGGTATGTTCCCAGACAACTGTCAGAAGGAGTATTTGGATCTTATCAGCCTTGCTCTTCGTCATGGTTGCGAGTATATCGATCTTGAACTCGGTTTCGACGATTCCCTCCTCACCGCGGTGAATGAGGCAAAAGGTTATAGTAAGATCATTGCTTCTCATCATGATTGGTCTGGTAATCTTGATTGGGAGAGTCAATCCACTGCTGCGATTTATGCTAGGGCTTGTAAGTTTGGAGATATAGCAAAGATTATTGGCAAAGCCAACTCTATGGAGGATAATTATGCTCTCGAAAGGTTCCGGGTTAAGGTTTCTGCGAATGCTACTAAGCCGCTGCTGGCGGTCAATATGGGTTCGGTTGGACAGTTCAGTAGGATTATGAACCCTGTTTTTACACCGATAACGCATGAAGCTATGCCGGTGAAGGCTGCTCCGGGTCAACTTTCGTTCAAACAGGTACAGATGGCTCTGTCTTTGATCGGACAGACAACTCGACTCAAATTTGCGCTGTTCGGAACGCCGATTGGTCATAGTTTGAGTCCGGTATTGCATAATGCGGGATTTGCGGCTTTGGGGCTACCTCATCACTACGAGCTTTTCGAGACGGCAGAGGTGGATGATGCTATCGCCGCATATGTAAGGGCGGACGATTTTGGTGGGGCGAGCGTTACCATCCCTCACAAGTTGGCGATTATGAAGTTTTTGGATCAGATCAGTGATGAAGCAAAGGCGATTGGTGCTGTTAACACTGTCATTCCGATCCGGGATGCGGAGGGGAAGGTCAAGTTGGTGGGGGATAATACCGATTGGATTGCTATCGAGACCCTAGCTCGCAGATCGCTCAGTGCTGTTCATCTCGCAGATCCTAACTTGACCGGGTTAGTGATCGGTGCAGGTGGAAGTGCCCGAGCCGCTCTCTTTGCTCTGTACAGATTGGGAGTCAAGAAGATTCTGCTTTTCAACCGTACTCTCTCCAATGCCGAAAACCTCGCAAAGGAAGTTCCTGTCGAGTGGAACGTAGATGTCCTCCACTCTCTTGACCAGATTTCTTCCCTCCCCACAGAACAAGCCCCGTCGGTTGTGGTATCTAACATCCCAGCCGAGGGGGCAACTCTCGATCCCAACGCTTTAGGTCTCATTCACCTCCCCGCTAGCATCCTCAAAAACCCAGCCGGAGGTGTGGTGGTGGATATGAGCTACAAACCCTACAGTACGAGTTTGCTGCAGCTGGCTCAAGGAGTGAACCAAGTAATGGGGAGGAAAGCTTGGGCGGCAATCCCGGGTATTACGATTTTACTAGAACAAGGTTGTCATCAGTTTAAGAAGTGGACTGGGAGAGAAGCGCCTAGGGAAGAGATTGAGGCGGCTGCTTGGAGGGTTTATTTGCAGCGTTGAAGCTTTACACCTTGTTGGTGATTAAAGCTGTGAAATGAAAGAGTTAGGGTCTCAAAACTGTGCGTGGCAAAGTGCGGTGAGTGTGTGAGATGCTATTCCCTGATATGAGAAAGGGTAGTATGCTAGATACAAAAAGAATGTCCTTCTACTCTACACCTACGGCTATACATGCTTGACCCAATGACTGAACAGAAGAAGTCCTTGTCACTGTCACTAATGGAGCTGGTACATTGGGTCTAGTTCCTTTCTCCCTCGCAAACGATCTCCCCACTGTTACCTCGGGATCTGATGTTAAGAACCTGCTCTCATCCGCTCTGTTATGACCCGCTTCGAACATCGTACTACATCCCGTTTCTCTTCTATCTCTCGCTCTTGCATCGTACGAAATTTCGAGTGTACTCGGTTGCAATCGAATATCGTGGCTAGTCTCTGTGCGGTAAGTGCAAACAGCGTTAAAATTTACCCCTCTCTGTGCTTGTCTTTCTGGATCTGCAGACGGGCTGTAATCTGACGTAGCTTTTTGCATCGCTGTACTAACCACCTTTCTATAAATCAGATTCGCTAGCAGCACTAGGGTATATAGCGCTCCGGAGAGGAGGTACATTGGAGTATACCAACCAGTAACACTGCTCGAGAAGAGATAGAAACTGGTCAACGAAAATGTCGTCAACACTGTTTGTCCCTGAAGAGAGTAAACGCCGAGATTGAAGAGGATTCGTCGAGCCGCATCCATCGAGGTCTGACGTCGGAGAACGATGAGCCGGGCCATGGTGGTGAGTGTCATGCAGATCTCTAGGAGTGCGAAGATGATTGCCCATGCCGAGATGATTCCTTTGACCCAATGACGTGTGGTAGCGTCTAAGAGGCGATGCTTGTAACGGACGGCGTAGAATGCGGCTCCGAACCAAATCATCAATACGAATTGGGTAAAGATTCCGGCGGTAGCTACACCAACCGCTATCCGAGTGGACAGTTTACGGACGTCGAACAATTTTGCTATCCGTATCACAAAGTACAGTTGCCCAATAGCTTCCGGGATAGCTTGCATCGTATGGTAGAGTGGAACATACCATTCGATTGCATTTGCATCGAAGCCTATTTTCGAATAAAGATCGATCAAAGCGCGCTGGTAGACACAGATAAACCCAACAAGTGCGAGGATGACATTGCAAAGCACCGAAACAAAGACGGCACCTTGGAGCAGAAAAGCGTCGCGGTGTTGACGCGAACCAAACCCACCGAAAAGATGATAGTAGACAGCGAAAAGGGAAATATTGGCACCGCAAAGGAAACAGATAAACCAAACGAGAATCACCGTGGGTCCTTCAGCGTGGACCATTGAGGTAGGGAGGAGAGGCGGGGCTATGGCGTGAGCGTAGAGACCGAACGGGTTTGGTTTCGAGGCTGATGCTCCCATTTTTCGGCTAGGCTTGTTCGAATGAGAGTGGTGGTGATGGGTAGTGGTGGAAAGGAATGTGTCTGGTGGTCGACAGAGTAGAGGTGATGGCTCCAAAACGACGGTTTACAAACGAGGGAAAGGATCAAGATGATGGTGGCTGTGTGGAACAGAGCGAGGGCATAGCAAGTGGGCGCAGCAAGCTTTTTGAGGTTGATATACATCTACAAAAGCTGAGGGAGGGAAGCAGCAAAACATCAAGGAGGATAAGGTGAGCGCCCAAACCTGCTCTTCACTTGAGATGTCGAACAGCGCGACGCCACAGTCTATTCAATCCTCTGACGCCCGCCTTGTTCGAAATCCCACATCTTACCCTTTTTCTGCTAGCGCACGCCCATGACGAAGCTACTAGACAGCTAGCTTTTGTTCTAGACTCGTATCATCGGGGTCCGTGACAGCCTTATTTCGCTTTGCTATTCTTGCGCCGAAGGACCACCATTTTAGCACGAGAAAGATGACGGTGTCGGCATGGTTGCAAAGAAGCGGCCGTGTGAGGAGGTCTGAGCGTGAGGGCAATTCTCACGTCTTCTGCACGGAAAGCTGACGAGCAAAGAAGCAAAGACTAGCGTTTTAAGTTAGGGTGCGCATTTGTTTGAAACCTCGCATCAACTGTACGCAGCAACTTGGCGGGGTCAGATATGCTTACCGAGCCCGACTCCGCTTTTGCTTTCAGTCACCCTTGCGCTATGCGTGAGAATCGCAAGCAACAGCGGAAGCTAAAGCGCCCAATCAAGTCCAAGAACAATAGAACCAGATACAGGGACGCTTGAGCCCCTTACGGTTGGCAAGAACAGCTCAACGGCGAAATGAAGCCAGATGGGAACCGAAACACACACTTTTGGCATGCGATGATCTCCAAGTTTCGGGTCAAAGACCGGCAGAGGGCTGTGCGACTCTTGTTTTCTAGGTACAGAAGCATCAGGGGCGGGTGATACCGTGCACCAAACTGGCTTTTTGGGATCGGGTTGATGAGGAAGGCAAGATTCTCTCACACGCACTCGATGCGAGATCGGACACGATGGTTTGAGCGTACAAGCGATAGTGAAGGAGGGTTAGTGGGTCACCCGATGAGAGATTAGAACCGCCCATCTGGGGCTGATCAGAGTTATCCTTCAGGGTTCGGACTAGCTTAATCGTTGGAACGATGGTAGCATACTTCGAGTCGAAGATGTTGTGGTGTCCCGCAAACCAGCACCAATTCTCCCACACCAGCTTCTACCACCTTTGGCGTTCCCATGACTCTAGTTCTATCCTCGAAACGTCGAGATTGACAGCTACAAAGACCACAGTCACAGCTGCTACCTCATCAGTTAAACATGTTGCACGAGTGACACAAAAAGCGGCGTCACGGATCGGAAGGAAATCAGAAGTGAGGTGAGGTGGAGCGGGCTGACACACCAATATCGCCTGTCACTTTGTGCCATTTACCCTGCACGTCACACCTCACTCATCACGCGTCGATCCTGATTCCTATGCTCTCTTCGCTTGCCGGCTTGCACAAGTATGATTCGGAAGGGGCTTTTGAATTAGAGCTCGAGTTTGGACTTGGCAAAGATCGTCCGTTTTGGTGCATGATGAGTTCACATGGACCTGCAGAGGTTCTCTTGTTTCCAAGGCAGGGTTCTGTGGTGTCAGAGCGTGTGAAGGTGCCGGAAGCAAGACTGTGTGTATGAGAGAGCGTTGCGTCACCAGACCTTTGAAGCAAAGGCCATTGCCCCTCTCCTCAAAGTAAGCTTTGTCGACAAGACATATATAACCTCGCTTCTCACTGCTTCCTTCCCGACGTACATACTATCAACGTTACTCTTGTCTGTCTCTTTACATTTCTGTTCAGAGACTCTCACAATCCAACACACACCTTCCTTTCTCCCACCACTTCAACACACTCAACACCTTCACAATGGCAGGTGGCGGAGCAGTCAACCGTGGACCTCATACCGGATCTGGCACCGAGGCCTCTTCCGCTGACCTCAACGGTCCTCAACGCAAGTCGCTTCTTTCCAACTTTGACTTTTCCGAAATCGCTCGTCTCCAAATCCCCCCTGCATCTGGTATTGCCGATTACGCTATTTTCGACCGAGACGATGGTCTTGCTGTCCAAGGTTCGCTTCCTACCTTCGCCAAGTCTTTTCAACCTGAACAAGTTCGTCAGCTCGTAGATGTTTTCGTTCAAGCAACTGCTCCCAGTGTTACCGAAGAGGAACTCAAGAAGAACAACCGTGAAATCGAACTCGCAGGGAAGAAGTTCAACATCAGCGGGCCTCGTGGAGGTCAGTACCCTCTCGAGGTAGTTACTCTGCACGAACAGGGTAAAGCAGAGGGCGAAGCAGAGGTGTTGTTCGTTGCTCCCACTGCGACGTTGTTGGTGGTGTTCAAGGCTGCAGAGGGTGCAGATGTTCAGTATCAGAGTAATGAGAAGCAGGGTGTGTGGACTGCTATCAGGTCTTTTGCCTTTGCTCTTACCGAGAAGGGCCTTTAAAGCACTATCATGGGTGAAAGACTCATAAGCACTCGTTTGTAGTACAACGCTCATTTAGCAACGCTAATCAAAGATCGAAGCACAGACAAGGATGATGGTTGTGACAACGGTGACTGTATTTTGCAAGTAGGTGACGATGAGACACACAAAGACAATGAAGAATCGAAACAAATGAACTATGAGCTCAGAGAAAGTAGCATATGAGAATTTAGGCAACGATGGCTCGATCAAGACCCTGCCAGACCCTAATCTCTCCCTGTGCCTCAGCTGCAATAGGCTGGGTGAGAATCGAAAGCTCAACATCCTCCGCATCAGGATAGATACGGGTAGAAAGAGCAACAAGATCATCAACAAAGATCTCGATCACCGAATTGTCCATGAACAGCCTCAACTTGTGGCTTCCACTCTCATTTGCAGAGATCGGAGCACGAAGAGTTGAAGTATTGGCTTTGATGTCTTTAGCAATAACCGAAAGCTGGCCTGCCGAGTGTGTGCGGTCGACCACAAGCTCTCCAGCTTGTGAGATGTAAATGAGCGTACGAGTGGAAAGATCGGCACTGTGAGCAACGACCAGACCAGGCTGAGCGCGAGTCAAATCCATCTCAATCTCGTATGATCGGCTTGCCACTGCCTCAACCTTTGCTGCACTCAACTCGACCGCAACACTACCCAGAGCAGCTTCGGTCAGCCCCACTGCAAAGCTTGGCGCCAAATCAGCGCAGGAGAGAGTGATCTGCTCAGCTCCCTCCCGCAGCTTATACACTTCTTTGGCAGGGCGTATACCGAGCTCGGCAGAAGTAGGATGATGGAACAACTCTCGGGGTAAGGAGATCAATCCAGCCCATCCTTGCGTGTTGTAGTAATCCTCTGGCAAGTCATCTTCAGTGATCCAACCCCACATGATTCTACGATCGTGTTGCTCGTCATGGAAACTGCTGGCTGCATAGAGACAGCCGTGATCGAGCAAACCGACCTGACTGGGCTGCAGACGGATCTCGTCTGGCTTCTGCTTTGATGTGGATTCCAGGTCGAGCTTGATGTAGACAGGTGCACGCGCTGGGCCTGGTTCTGTGCATCCTTCGACGTTGATCAAGAGGTATTCTGCAGACGATGAGGGGGATGAGGAGTTGAGTTTATCGGAGATGGTGAAAAAGTTGGCAACTTCCCAATTCTTGCCGAGATCGACGCCGTAGGGAGCAGCTTTGAGATTGCGACCGACATCGGCTAGGGTACCGACGTAAGTCCATTGGCTGAGATCGGTGGGGTTGATGGAGTAAGCGAAAGCAGTAGGAGTAGTGTCTTTGATTCCGCCTGCGATGAGTGCGTAGAGACCGGCAGTTTTGCTTCCGAGAAGGTTGTCGAGCAAAGGCCAAGGTGCGATGTAAGGATCACGCCAAGAGATAACCTCAAGATGTTCAGGTGGACCGTTAAGGATTACGCCCTGTGGAATCCAGGTCTGACCTCCATCAGCAGAAGTGGAAAGGACGACCTTTTCGCTTCCGTAGTTGTAAGGGAGTGTGTGGTGGATGGGAAGCTTGGAGACGGCAGTGTAGATGGCGGTCATCTCGCCTGTCTCTGCTGCTTCTTCGGCTGTTCCAAGAGGCGAACGTTGAAGGACGCAACCAGTGAAAACACCTTCAGAGTCATGATTGCCGCCGGGGACGAGAACAGGTTCTGGTCGCGATGTCCAGTGGATCATGTCTCGACTATACGCATGTCCCCAGCAGATGCTGCCCCAGGTGGACGCATTGGGGTTCCACTGATACCATAGATGGTAGAGACCAGTACGCGGGTCATAAGATGGTCCACAGGGATCGTTCATCCAGCCATGTGGACCGAGGAAGTGCGAGGTTGGTCTCCATTGTTCGAAGAGCGCCTTGCTATCTTGTTGTGTTGAGTCCGCGTTCTTCTTGAGCATGTCGACCTCTTCAAGCTCTTCCAGTGGAGAGTATCCGTTAGACGAAGCAGGAGTGGAAGGAGCCAATGCAGTGGGAGAGTTGGAAGAGGAGCAAGGAGCAAAAGCAGCAGCGAAGCCTGAAGTGGTGGGCGATGAAGTGCTCGAGAACTCGGACTCGGTGGAAGGAAGGCTTTCTTGCCTTGGGACGGAAAGCGACTGCGGCAGATCTAATTGAGTTGGTTGCACGCCATTCCCCTGCGCAGGATTGTGACCCAGCATGGCTTGAGTTGGGATCTCGGCGTTTTTAGCGGCTGCAAAGAGCTTTTGCGGTGGTTCTGACAACGATGGCTGTGTTCGGTCTGCGAAGACGAGGGAACCTTTTGTTGAGACGGGAGACATTTGTGAGACGGGTGGGTGTCAATACCTCTGCTGATCCGCTCAAAGGCTTATCAATGGCTAGTCAGGTGGGCGGAAGGAGCAAAACGATTGATTGAAAGACGAATGAAGCAAGCTCGGAGCGATAAGCCGGCAGCAGCGAGTGGACCGGTTGCTTGCTTATGATTGCCGGTCAAGTGACGGATGCAGGCTTTTGTCAGCCGGTGCTGCGAATAAGCTCGCCTGGAAAAAAAAAAAGAGAGAGATAAGATTACGAAGGAAGAGGCGGAGGGAATACCGTTGGAAGTAGCTAAGCAGGAAATCGAGCTCGAGCCTGAATCGAGGTAATGAAACGGAAGCACGGGTTTGGAAGATGGAGCTTAATGAAATGTGAGCTTGCTTGAACAAAGCTTAGATACCGAGATGGCTTTCGGCGAACGAGATGAAGCTGCAGGAATGCGCAGACGAGCACGTTGCAGGATCGCTGAAAGAGTGCCGAGACTGTGGGACTTTGCGATGGGTGGTTCGGAAGATGAGACTGCAGACTAATGAGAGTGATGCTGGCTTGTGGTTGGGTTCGGTAGGATGAGAAGGGATGCGTTTGCAAGCCGTGTATGGGTGGCGAAGATGGTGGTGACGATGAAGCAAAAACGTGTTTGTGAGCCGCTGAAGGAGGTTGTCGAAGACGTCAAGACGATCAAGGTGATGGTAGAGATCGCGAGGCCATCAAAGATGGAGGTCGGAGAGGTTGTTCAGATGATAAGGGACCCGAGAGGAGGGTGTTGGGAGAGAAAGAAAGATAGGCAAAGCGGCAATGGAACCATTGGTGCGAGGCAAGTGTGGACACTCGTCTGAGCGGGATTCTGACGTTTTTTCGAACGGCGAAATCCAATTCTGCACGAGCGCACCGACGAGAAAGCGAAACTCACACCGAGCAAAGCCGTCACCGTGCAGTGAATGCGCGAAGTATTGATCACGACCGAAGCATAGCCGAACTGAGGCCGGTCTTCGTCCGTCGGCTGTTCCTCCCAACGTGTCGTTGCTCTTTCCCTTGCTTTCGCTCTGCAACCTAGCGCGCGGGGAAATGGCCGGTCCGCTGTATCCCATTGCATCGCTTTCACTCGCTAGTAACAGCAAGTCTGCGCTCAAGCCTCGGCAAGAGTTCCTCCGGGCTTGATTTTACTGCTTAAGCTTAACTTGTGTGTGCGTGGACAGAAAAGTGCGGTATAGTACTCCCGTACTATGAAAATTGACCGATCCAGAAGACAAGTCGCCGGCCAAAAACATGATTTCAGGACGTAACATTGTTGTCGTGACCGGCCGATATCGGGTCAATGACTATGTTCCCATCGGTCGATACACAGATGCGCTTTCATCGCTTCTGAATCGTTGCCATGCGTCCCGATATTAGTTGTCCTCCTTCCCTGTCCTTATATGGGCGTGCCCAGCACACCTCACATTGCCAATCAATCTATGTGTAGCTTGCTTGCTTGTGATGTGACCGAACTATTTGCCAGCATATCCTTGAGCACTTTGTCGTCAATGATAACACTTCCTACCGTCGAAGGGTGTGAATAACAGAGAGATGATCTACAGAGTCAGTCGGAACGCATCGAACAGCGACAAATCATGAGCGGAGCGAAGCGAACGTCTAGATGCAGAAAGAGTCTTTTTTTAGCTCATCTTTCTGCCTCTTTGCAATGGCGACCCTAATTTAACATGGAGAGATTTTTCGCGCTCTGGACGATGCAATTTGGATGCATCTCTGCCGTCATCTTGCTTCGATCGCTCTTGCGCACCATTTCAGAGACACAGGTGGGACTCGCTCAACCTTTCATTCTTTGACTGCATAGTCTGCAATCATCAATTCATGGCTGTCTTTCTCGCCGTTCGCCCGACTTCTCTTTCCGGCTTCGGATTCCGCGCCTCCACACCTCTCTTCGCATTCTCAGCGTCATCAATCTCTCGTCTCTCGGCCTGTCATCCGTGCTCATCACCATCCCTTCCCACTTCCCTTCTTCCTCCACCTTAATCGCTCCGTGCGCTTTCAGGATTATCCACCATCCCTCCCTCTCTCCTTGCCACTCGGACCAGCAAGTCTTCATACCCATCCACACGCTTGGACTTCGAATCAAGCCGAGGATCGACTACGTGATACCCTTTCTTTGTTTCATCGCCCACCGTACAACAAATCGTTCGGAGGACTGCACGCAAAGCAACATTGCCCATCATGTCGATGGCACCACAGGCAATCCACTCCAACCTCTCGAGGCCACATCCAACCGACTCTCGCTTGCTTCAGAACTTGATCAAGGGAGAAAAGAGTTACATTGATAACCTCGCAGCTTCATCCCAGTCAGGCTACGCTGCTGCAAGTGCACTGGCAGCATGGGGTACTTCCGAAGCGCCAGATATCTCGAAAGCATCACAAACTCTTTCCGAGATCCTTGCTTCCGTCGCCGACGCACAACGCACACACGTACAGGCTCTCGAGGGCTACCGCAGCGCACTCAAGGATGTGCTCGACCGTGAACAGAGCATCCGCTCCGTCGTACGCGATCGCGACATTCTTGTTGGTCGCTTGATCAAGGCCAGCAAGAAAAAGGTCTCCAAGAAGGACTCGGGCCTCAGCCAAGATGAGAAGATGGAAAAAGTCAACGCTGCGCAGCGCGAGTTACACGCTTGCGAGCAAGTCCTCGCCAGCGAAGAAGCTGCTCTCGTCGGTGTCAAGCGACGAACGTTCAAGGAGGCTCTCACAATGCGAATGAAGACCATGGGTGATGCAGGTGCGGCTATGGTCGACGCAGCAAAGGAAGCCATTCTCTTGCTTGACGAGTTTGACACGCACGGTCCTCTGCTCCAAGCTACTGGCGGTGGTCAGTACGAGAGCATGTATGCCGATGATGGAGTAGAGACCGGTGCCTACGACAACCAGGCTCTTGATCAAGGCTACCATGGCGGACAGCAACAGGCTCAGGGCATTCCTAACCATGGTCATGCCGAGAACTACGGTTCGCCCATTGCCGCCAATGGTGCCAACTTGACTCGCGACGAGCAGGGCCGCTTCCACAAAGATCTTCAGGGTAAGTCCATACACAATCATCCTTCTCCTCGCTATCTCGCAAATTACCTACTGCTCAACATTAGGCGGTTACAGCTCAGCTGGAAACCTGTGTATGACCTGCACCTGTCAAAGGCTCAGATGATCTTCGTTGTCGTATCGAGTGATGAGAGAGGGAAGCCAGCTTCTTCAAACGAATCACTTTACTGACGCTTGTTTTGCATCCCACTCACTTCTTTCCATTTTCCCCCACTTTTGACTGCTCAACTGCCGAATTTCCCGCATAATTTCGGATTCTGCTGCGCTCCGTGCCCTTTGTGCCCGCTTGTCATCAATTTCTCCTCCACACACTCTGACTCTCGAAACGTTTCGGCTCACCCTGACCAACGACAAACCATGCTTCCCATCCACACCTGTTCCCTCTCCTCTTCCACTCATTCCCATTCTTGCCAACTCCTCCCTTGTTCGCCGTGATGACCGCAATTCCTGCCACTCGCATCCGCTCATTTTGACTTGCTTTCTTACTGGCAATCAGGCCAACACATCGACCCACGCAGCCCTCAACACTTTGACGGAGCTTCTGTAACCCCATCCCAATCTGCCAGCCAAGTCATCGATCACGACCGCTCCCATGTTCCATTGGGTCAGCGCTACACCTCCCACTTTGAAGACGTAGAGGAGCAGGAAGGCATCCCTTCCGATACCGACAGCGAAGAGGACTACCGACATGCCTTGATCGAGCCACGTATGCGCATGCCAGCTCCACATGAGCTTGGCGTAGCAGCAGACACCCACGATTCTTTCATCCCTGAAGGCCAGGCCGGTCAGCGTGGTGCTAACGGCGCTGTCCCACCACCTCCCCGCAAGGACGACGGCGCCTCGCAAGTGCCTATGCCCCCTGTCCCCTCCGCTCCTGCTTTCGACGTCAACCAGGCTCGCGGCTACGATCAGGGTCACAACGCCGATCAAGGCTACCATCCCAACAACGCACAGTACAGCCCTCCTCGCTACTCCATGTCGCGACACAGCATCGACTCTGAAGGTGGCTACGGCCACAAGCGCAAATCAAGCAACTCGCTGATTGGCAAGATGAGTCGTCTCTTCAAGACTGACATCCGCAACGATGCATCCGCCACCTCGGATGAGCGTCCTGGTTGGAGCACGCGCACTGCAGACAATGTCGAAGAGGGCGAGCGACGACGCAGCGGTCTGCTTCGGCGAAACGAGCCTGACAGCTCTGACGAAGAGCCCGACACTCGTGAAGTCTTCCGCAACGTCAATCAGCAACGTCCCGGCTACGCTGCAACTGCTGGCAGCGATGTCGGTGGCAAAGCCAAGCTTTCTTCTGGATCCCGCATCCTTCCCGGCCCCAAGAGCAACCGTAACCATGACGCAGAGCAGGCCGAGATCGACCGCATCCGTGCTTCGGTAGTTGGTGGAGGCATCGGCTCTGCCGTCAAGCAGCCCGTAGCCAGCGGTGCTGACAGCATTCGTTCGAATACCACTGCAACCAAGAAAAAGAAGAAGAAGCGCCCTGTCGCTGGTAGCGAGATCGGCACTGCTCCCACCCGTCCATCCGCTAGCTACACGGTCTCAGGCGGTCTTTCTTCCTTGCGGGGCAACACCACAGCTGAAAGCACTCATCCCGGACTCTCCCGCAGCTCCACAATGAAGTCGACCAGCTCCAAGAAGAAGAACCGTGCCAGCATTGCCAGCACTGGCCTTGTCGGAGGCAACATTTCCAATCCGAATGCTGGCAAGTACGGAGCTGAGTCTTGGTTGTCGAAGCCAGCGAGCCAGATGACCGCTTATGAAGCAGTCGCTATGGCTGGAGTTGTGCCCAAGTCTGCCGCACCCAAAGACAAGCCTTCTGCGACAAACCCATCCACGGCTGCTGCCCCATCAGGCTCTCTTTCGCTTACCACTGCTGGTGCGGCCGGGGGCAACACCTCTCGTCCCGCTTCCATCATGTCTGGATCAGCTGGCAAGAGTGCTCCTCTCAAGTCGGCGCTCAAGACTCCCACCCTGAGTCGTGCTAACAGTACCTCTAGCGCCAAGGGACCTTTGACGTCGCCCAAGAAGGCATCTGGCACGTCAAATGCGGCTACTACCACGACTCCAGGCCTCCCTGCTAAATCTGCCCTTCGCAACGATATCACGCAGAGCATCCGGGCTGAGCCCCTTCCTCAGCCCAAGATGGAGCCCATCCCTAAAGCACCTGCTCCGGTCACTTCGGCTCCTCTGCCTGAGACTATTGCTTCGCAGCCAGCGCCAGCCGCTCAGCCCGCTCGAGCTCAAGCTTCGACTGCTCAGGCAGAGCCTGTTGCTTCGCAGCCCGCGACAGCAACCTCGACCCCTGCTCCTGCTCCAGCTCCAGCTCCAGCTCCAGCTGCCGCTGCCACTGCTACTGAGGCGGCAACTGCTCCGGCTGCTACTTCTCAGAATGCCGAAGCTGATGTGCCGAAAGCGCCACAGTCCGTTCTCAGCATCGAGGAGGACAAAGGTTTTGATGGCACTGGTCGTCTTGATCTCCCCACCACTGAGACAGCTGCATCCGCGCCTGCCACGACCGAGTTGGCTCAACAGAACAAGGCACAGATGCCCAAGCTCGACATGCCAAGCTCCGAGCCCTTCTCGATCTCGTTTGACGGTGTCAACAAGGTCGATGGCGTCCGTCGTGGCTCTGCTGTCACCATGGGAAGCGTCGCTGAAGACGGCGTCGTGACTCCCGGAGCGGAGCAGACCTACAAGGCTTTCATTCAAGAGCACGGTCAGTCGCCTTCCATTGAACGCTCTGGTGAGGCTACCCCCCTCGGTACAAAGTCACAGCCGGACGGTGTCACTCGTCTCACCGATCGCAAGGTCAAGCTTGAGCCCAGTCGCATCTACGGTGCAGGGGGACCTGAGCTGAGCGACACCTCGTCTGAGGAAGGCTCGGCTGTACAAGCTGCAGACAGGAACGGCCAGCAGGCTGAAGGTGGTGCACAGAAGGCAGCTCAAGTACAAGCCTCGTCGGCTCTCGCTGACCCTACTCACCAGCCTGACCCCAGCTTGCAGGGCCTCTCCGGCGCACCTGCTACAAGCGGCGCTCCTGCGCTTGCCGGTACTCCAGCGGCCCCTGCCAAAGCCATCAACGTTGCCAACTTGGCTGTTCCTAACAAGGCCCCTAGCGAGACCGACAGTGGCGTCAGCCGTCGCAAGAGCGTCCGAATGGCACCTGATGTCAAGCTGCCACCTGACACTCCTACGGATGGTGACTTCACTCCGCGCGGCAACGAGCATGGCGGACAGGACCCTCTTGCCGCCCGTGGTTCGCAGCTGAGCAATCGCATCGCTCCTCCTCCTGCTGCTCCTGCCAAGCCTACGAAAGAACCAGGTCCGATTGACCTTGGTGCAAAGCGACAGACGACCGGCTGGACAAGCCGCGTTCGTGACAATGTCGACAGCAGCGATGAAGAGGATGCGGAAGAGGATGGCTACTCGAGCGCTCGTAAGGCGTTCGGTTCTGCTACACGCAGGTGGGGCGAGGCAATGGGAACGAGCAAGCCCAAAAAGAAGGCAGGCGATGCAGCGTCAGTGAGGTCCAAGGTTTCGACCAAGTCGAAGAAGGGTGCTGCAGGTAAGCAGGGCCCCGAGATCGGTGGAGGTAGCGCTGTTGCTGCTCCTGCTGCACCTCAGCCTTCGATTGGCTACGTTCCAACTGCACCTGGATCGATCTCGTCGACTTTGTACACAGCTAAAGCTCCTGGCTCATCGGTCGGTGCTGTCGCAAGTGCTCCTGCACCCTCGAGCTCAATGTACTCCGTCACTGCACCTGGCTCTGTCGTAAGCGGAAGCGTTGTTCCTCCCTCGACCTCGACCCCAGCTGCTACCAACACCTCTACCGCTGCAACCCCTTCCACCCCCCAGACGCAGGCTCAAGCTCCTGCTCCCTTGACAGCATCCAACCTCAACGCGCTGGATGGCAACAAAGACGGTCCCAACATGCCTCCTGTTCCCGTCGCTCCACCTGCTCAAGGACAAAGCACGATTAGCGTACCCACCGCTCCACCCCCGGCTATTTCTGGAAAGCAAAGCAGTAGCGGAGGAAAAGGCTTCTTCCGCAGGTTTAAGCGTAACAAGTAATCTTCAATGCGCTTTTTGTTAATATGTCAAACACACTCTTTTTAGTTTCCGTTTGTTGATGTGGAAGGATCTCACTTTCTTTTGTTCGGCTATGTATTGATTTGGAATGCACGCTAATTATCCTTGGATTTGCAATGGTTTGTGAGTGTATCTTACAATGTTAGCAGACAGTGGTAAATGAGGAGGAACTGTTAGCAAATGGTATAAGATTGAAGAGTGCTGGAGCTATCTACATATGCGGTGGCCAAGCGGACAAAAAATGTGCGGCCAGGGACATGTGATAGGCGATCAGGGAAGGGGATGGTGATGGAACCAGGTAGTGTCTATAGAGTGGGGTATGAGAGTGATACTGCGTAAGAATCGGATGAAAAGGTGAGCAGAGGTGATCCATCCTTCAACAGTTGCAATTATCTCTTGCAACGCCAAGTCCGTATCCGACGTATCCACCAGAATCTGTCAACGAAATGTTTCCTCTACTGCTATCCGCTGCATGAGCTGCCGGCACACCTCCTGGCATCCTATCTCCTGGTCTTCTCACCCCCGGTGCTGTCTTTTGCCACAACGATGGAGTAGAAATGATCCTATTCACCAATTCATCGAACGCTCCATTCACTCCCACCCCCTTCTTTGCACTGCACTCTACAAACAAACAACCCATCTTATCCGCAAATGCCTGTCCTTCTTCCGTAGTCACCACACGCGAAAACTCCTTATCCACCTTATTCCCCACGATGATCTTGACAACATCTTCACTAGTCGTAAAAGTCTCGAGCTCGTTAAACCATGTTGGTAGAGCATCGAAAGTGTCTCGTTGTGTAACATCGTATGTGATAATGACACCTTGTGCTCCACGGTAGTAGCTGGATGTGAGGGTACGGAAACGTTCCTGTCCTGCAGTATCCCAGATGGAAAGCTTAAAACGCTTGCCTCCAACTTCGATGCCTTTGATGCGGTAGTCTACGCCAATTGTAGCGGTTGTTTCTTCGGGTGAGAGGAATTCATCATCGGTGAAACGGAGGAGGAGGGAAGATTTGCCGACGGAAGATGCACCGATGAGAAGGATTTTGAGCGTGGGGACGTCGGAGGATGACATCGTGGCCGAGAGATGGGATGAAGACGCTCGCCGACTTTGTGAAGGCGGGTGAGTGTTGGAAAGCGGTTATGGCCAGATTGAGGCCCAATACAGACTGTGAAATTTGGCCGGATGCAGTCACAGTCGGTTCCCTGGGTTGCGTGATGCGATGCGATGTCCTTGTGGTCGTAGGTGATGGTGGTAGTTACAGATGGACAGATGTTGGTCTGGATGGCGAGAAAGTCCAACAGGTGCTCAGTCGGAGAAAGAGCGAGGAGACCTGGCATTGCATGTGAGTGGCAGGGTTGGCGCCTGAAGCGGCTCTGCGCAAGTGAGGTCACAGCTGAAAGCAGAGGCACATGTGGAGGGACAAAAAATAGCTGTTCGATGCTGTGGCCCTAACAGGGCAGTCAGTGAGCTCACGTGATTGTTTGGGCCTTCTTTTTTTTTTTGACGGTCAGGATCAAGCGGAAAATTGAGGCCGCAGTCGGCTGAGCTTCATAGAAAGCAGAGATTTCTTCCATGCGCCTTTCTTTTCTCACACACCAGTCTCACATCAACATCCCTATATACCCGACCGCTCTTCGTCAATAGCGAAAGGTCATTCACGCTCCACTTGTATCTCAAGACAGACCGACACCAGTCACTAAGTTCCTACTGCCCCTGTATCGGAGCTGGTCTCGATCTGGGTGTCACTACCACCCCCACTTCTCCCAGCATCATTCATTGCATTAGGTGACGACCTCAAAACGTGCACCACAGTCCATCATGCCGAAGGCTTTCTACGACGAGATCGAACTCGAGGACATGTCCTATGACGAGGAGAAGGATCTCTTTCACTACCCTTGTCCTTGCGGCGACCGCTTCGAGATCACTCGCCAGCAGCTCAAGGATGCTGAAGACGTGGCAAGATGTCCAAGCTGCTCATTGGTCATCCGAGTTGTCTTCGATCCCATCGACTTCGAGGACGATGACGAGGCACCAGCCAACACCATCGAGTCTGCGAACCCGACTGTTGCTGCTGCTGCCTAAAGCCAGTCAGCACTCGCCACATAATTGGAATCGGAAAGGTAAGCACAGCGTCGCACACACTTTGCAGTCGGAGCAATTACAGCAACTCGAACGAGCATCCAGCGAAAGCAAAGGCAGTTAGCACATTCCTGCGACTAGGCGCTGCGACTCGGCAGCCGACCCTCGAATGATTAGATTGAAACTTTTACAGTTCTGCTTCCGAACAGAGACTTCGCAATCTCTTGTGGACAACCTATACCATACCAAAACCTTGTATGACTCTTATACGTCGGCCGATCGTCTTCATGATCTTCACTGCCTCATTTGCGTGTGGAGACTTGTGAAAATCTCGTCACCGACAGGTCGATGGTTGCAGGAGGAGCTCTTTGCCAATTTTGCTCTGTCGTCTTGATGCCGGTTGCTTCACATGCTCGCAACCTTCGAGACAAGACAGCTGACCAGGTTGTTCCTTCTGCTCTCGCTTGTAGACACCTCAATACTCCGCCAACGACGCCGTTCCTGTTCGTCCATCTTACCAGCCCGGGTTTAGTACAAGGTTAGTGTCCAGCGCACTCCATTTCGCACGCCGACGCCACGGCTCGACGGAATCCACACCTGTCGTAGCAACGACGTGTGCTTTCCGATGATTAAAACTAGTTTATCCATTCTCTGAGGGGGTGGGGTGTCTGCCGTAGCCTCGAATCCGGCTAGGGCGCATCGGATCGTTGAAGTTCCTTTGGGAGCTGATACGGTTCGGCCCTCGTCCGAGGCTCCACCTCTTCGATTCCTCCTTCCGGTCTTCGTTGTCGATGGGAGGACGCTTGGCATGTTTAGGCCGCTGTTTCTGCTTTGACTCGGTGTCGATTAACTCGCTTCGGCGGCATGCGAAAGACATCAGGTCAGCGGTCACGGTGTGAAGCCTTCATGCTGTCTCTCTTTTTCGATAATGTATGCTCGGTTGGCAGGGTCGAGGAGGTGCGTTGCAGCCCCGACCGTCCGTAGATGTATTAATCTTCTCTATGACTCTCCCTCATCAGCGATATCTGCACGATATCGTTGGACCTGGCGCTTACTCAGGCGGACCAAGTTGCTGACTTGGATACACTCGAACCTGTCTTGTTGCGTCGTTGAACAGATTCGGAGCGCGGCTCAAGCATCTTCACTCAGCATCGTCAACATCAGCCCTTTTGACTTGTAAGTGTTCTGCGATGCCGACTTCCCCTTCGACGTTCTACGCTCTCCACCTTCCTTCATCAGGGGTTGGTGGTGAGCGCGGGCTTTGATGAACGTATTTCCCATACTCTTTACACCGAGCTGTGAGCCTACGCAGTGGCGGGGCAGAGATCTCTTGCTCAAAACATGCATCACCAACTGAGCCCTTCCCATCAATCAGATACCTAGTCTTCAATGCAAGAAGGAACAGAGTTTGCTGACTAGCCTGCTACATTCTTGCCTCTGTTGACAATGTAGATCGCCATCGCTCGGATTGCATCTCTTCCCTATCTGCCTCGCATTGCATCGTTCTGTACACCATCATATCGCATATTGTAGCATTTCTCTGTACCAGTACTTTCATCGACAGTTCCTCTCTGGGGCTGCGACTATCAATTCTAGCATTTTACTTGTATCATCTACTACTCTTTCCGTTCGCTTGCTGTGGGGCCCTGAGCTGAAAGCCGTGAGTATCTTTAGACATTGAGAGCCCACCATGACCTTTCCGACAAGAAGGACGAGGCCTTTGAGGATGAAGCTTTCACCTTTGAGCTTCGTCAAGCGCAGCGTAGGCGCAGTTGCGCAAGCGAAGTCGGATTTTGTATTGCGAACCTTACAGTACAGTCGATCCCCTCATAATGACACAATTATTTTTTTAAAATTTTCGAAAATTGTTCTGACTCACTTCGGCATGTAAATTCTGTTGGAAATCCTGATGGGATCCAATAACTTGCTCAACGACATAACCTAACACAAGTCACTGACAATAATTGACAGATGCCGATGCGTGTCAGTTATTACCAGTCAAGACACCACAGTTGCTAACAACATGCAACTATCACTGTCAATAGTTGCCAGACACCACACTGGATGAACTCTCAATGCTCCACCTGCAAACCAACCACAGATCCTTTCCACATGCCACCAAATCACCTGATATGCTACCATAATCACTGGCAATTATGGTTTCCCCATCAGTGATCCACCACAGACCAACAGCAACATGGGATCCCAGGTGCAGTGGGGTAACTACAAGTGGAGGACCCACTTCCAAGAGAAACACAGTAGCAAAAGTGTGGTGATGCTGTCAATACATGAACTATCACTGATGATTATGGAGAGACAGCAATGTTTCATAGGGAAACATTAGCAACAAAGCATGGGTAGTTGCAGGGACACATGAGATGGACGGGGAAACCTTGAGTATGAATCATACACTCTGGTATATGAAAGACCACCATGTTAAGGGTCAGTCTAACAACCAAGACTGATGGAGAACATGTATATAAGTTGACATTATCCCTGTACCTATCCATTGCACACCATCAAATCAACTCATTATCTCTCTTTATGTATAGTGCAACAATCAACAGCAATTGTTGCCAATCCATTCATATCCCTTTACAGATGGCAGTGATCCATCACCAATTGCCCTACCCTCATCAACCTTCAAGACCAAGCTAAACTATCAGTAACTTTGCCAGACGCAATCTTCCCAAAGGAGTTACATTGGCCAGTTGACAAGTAATTACTATTGTCACCACTGCTACTAGGCCACAGGTATAATAACTGTGAGGCAGTCTGCGACAATAGTACAATATCAGATATTTGACCTGCAATCATTGACAGCAATAATTGCATATTGATATTGTCTAATGCACCTGTTGACTAATGTGAAAAGAATTGGCAGTTAACAATCCCCAATCATCCAGCAAAGCCAGTAATTATCCCTTTTCAATAAATTCTCATATATTGACATTGAGGACTGCAGTGGAGTTGCAGAAACTTTCAAATGGACTTTAAACATATTTCTGAAAGGTGTTGCTAGTCAGACAAGAGATGCAAGCTGCAAATGCATCCAAAGCTGACTGGGTCAGAACACTTTGTCCTGCCATGATGTCTTGAGCTAACTGGAAGGTCCTCAACTGCTCCTGTAGCAACAAATTATCAATAATGAGCTGCTTTTGATGCTTCTGAGGGCTCCCATTATTGAAATTGATGGTGAGATGTCCTGGTATTGGTACCTGTCCATTGCTATCGGGAGGTGACACTACCAATATTGGGAATTACAATTGATACCTTTACCAACTGCTTGCACTAACTGACAATCTATGAGAAGTGGCTATCAGTAACATATAGGTAACAATTGCCGTCAATTGTTAACTATTGGGTAGGAGAAGTAAAGTCTTGATTTGATGACTCTAAGTGCAGATAGATACATGGATACTGGGTGCTTATATACCTTATGCCCCCCCTCCATTGTGCACTTGACACAGTGTTCACTTCTCTTGCTGCATCATGTTGAGGGGTAGCATTTGTCATGGGCATTGTGCCATTGTGACTATGTGATGGTTCATCTGCGGTTTGAGCAGTTGCAATGAACCATGAGGACTTGTGTAGTATCCATGGGGACTTCATGGTAACCACACCAACACACAACTATTGCCAGCAATAATTGTACATGAGTGGTGTTTCTGCATTTATCGCATCGAGAGTCCATGGTTGCCACTGATAATGCATTGTCGATGATGTCTATGTTAGAGTGTGAAGCTGTAAAGGTTTATTGGTCATCCATTGGATTTCCAACACCCATGGGGTATGAGGGTGCCCAAGTCATCACCTGCAAGTTCCACCACTGCCACCACCACCTCCTCCTCCTCCTCTTCCTCTTCTCCTACTGCATGCACTACATCTTGCACTGTCACCTCTGTGAGCTTCCTGAGAGTCACTTGCAGCTCCTGTTCAACCCTCTCTTCTTGCACCCCTGCCTCCTCCTCCTCCTGCCCCAAGTCTACTGTTTCTGCTGGATGGCAGTGGTAAGAAGACAAGAAAGGAGCAGCATTGTGTTCCTTGAAGTGAGAGACTAGAAATGCTGTATGTTAAGGCACCCTTCTCAGCATTATGTAATCAAGAGCAGAGGTTGGTGACTTTAAATGCAAAATTTAAAAGCCACAATTTTTGCGCATTTTTATTTTCTGAATTGTGTCATTATGAGGGGATCGACTGTAGCAGAGTCTGCTGGATCCAGCATTTCCAAGTTGAGGCGCCAATTTGAATTCACTGAATTAGAAAAAAGCGCGGTTGGGCTGCGTGTGTGTCTTTCTCTCTGAAACACGCACGGACGAAAAAGGGTGCGTGCGTGTGTGTGCGTGTTCTTCGAAAGTGACAGCGAAAGAGGCTGAGGATTCCAACTACTGTAAGTTAGCGAAGGAAAGGAAAGCGCAGACGCCAGCCAGCCAGCCAGCAGCAAACGCAGCCAACCAGCTGAGAAGCAAACGCATGCACTGTTCACACGCTTCGCATCCTGGCCTTCCAACACCACACCATCTCGAACATCTTTCATCCTTCTCTTCACCTCCAACACCGACTTTGCGCTAGAGACTGTTTCGTATCGGCCGGCTACGAACGCTCTCGACTTGAACGAACCACGACAACTGCACTTGCTTGCTCAACACCATATTCTGTCCATATTCGCACTCTTTAGCTATAGCAGAGATGGCTTCGAACGGCATCGGTATTGCCAACCTGCCTAATCAGCGTCACAAGATTGTGGCCAAGGCAGGTGGACACTTCACCCTCATGGTCGTTGGTGAGAGTGGTGTAGGAAAGACAACGCTCATCAACACACTCTTCAGCACCGAACTTGCTACTGGCAAAGATCACTCTCGACGACACACCAAGCAGCTCGACAAAACCGTCGAAATCGATATTATCAAAGCCGAACTCGAAGAGAAGCAGTTCAAAGTCAAGCTCACTGTTATCGACACTCCTGGTTTCGGTGACTATGTTAACAACCGCGATTCTTGGACGCCTATTGTTGACTTTATCGATGATCAGCACGAACTGTACATGCGTCAGGAACAGCAGCCTGAACGACGCGAGAAGACCGATCTCCGCGTCCACGCTTGTCTCTACTTTATCCGTCCCACTGGTCACACACTCAAGCCGTTGGACATTGAGACGATGAAGCGTCTTGGTACTAGAGTCAACTTGATCCCGGTGGTTGCTAAAGCCGATACGCTGACACAGGCTGATCTGGCTGTTTTCAAGCAACGTATTCGGGAAGTGATTGCAACTCAGAACATCCGCGTTTACTCTCCACCTGTTGAAGTCGATGACGATGCAAGTGCAGAACACGCCAAACTTCTTATGGGCGCTATGCCCTTCTCCATCATCGGTAGTACCGATGACGTCCGTACTCCAGACGGTCGTGTTGTTAAAGGTAGAGAATATCTCTGGGGTGTCGCTGAAGTCGAGAATGAAGAACACTGCGATTTTAAGAAACTTCGCTCCCTTCTTATTCGAACACACATGCTCGACCTTATCAACACTACGGAAGAACTTCACTACGAAAACTACCGTCAGGCTCAGATGGAAACTCGTAAATTCGGCGAACCTAAGGTTAAGAAGCTTGACAATCCTAAGTTCAAAGAAGAGGAGGAGATGTTGCGAAAGAGATTCACGGAACAAGTTAAGCTGGAGGAAGCTAGATTCAGACAGTGGGAACAACATCTTATTGCAGAACGTGATAGGTTGAACAAGGATCTAGAGACTGCTCATTCAACGGTGAAGGCGCTAGAGGCGGAATTGGATGCACTTGCGAATGGGTATGGGAGGGGTTCCCAGCGTCGTTAACCCTCCATCCTTGGGAGGTGTGAAGTTGGTTGAATGATCAGGTAACACTCGGCGGTTGAAGTTTCCTTGCTTGTATCGTATTTCTGAGAGCGCGAGGGGGTTGCGCGAGGTTGTAATTGAAATCTTAGGCTCAGATGCGGCAAGTGATGCTGTGAGATGTGTGTGTGTGAGAGAGAGAGAGAGAGAGGTGCTTACGATTGACTCAACAGTCCTCGAACTTTGTGAAAGAGGAGGTGAACAAATGCGCTGTGGGCACGCATTGTACCTCTAAGCTGAAACCGTGTGAGTCGCCATGCAGCTTAAAAGCGTTGCTTCGGTCCTTGCATGCAGCAAAGCTCACGTAAGATGGAAACGAGGTCTAGAATGGTGCTCAGCTAAACAGAGGAGCTGTGTGAGGTGGTGTGAGGATAGATGATAGGCATGGGTGAAGTGATTACAAAGGATGCTATTATGAGCGGACGACCGAGAACATGTGAGTGAGAGATGGGCACGAGAGTGGGGAGATGACGCTGTAGTTGAGGGCTTTGCAGCCAGTAGCTTGGGTGAAGCCGTGCCTTGGAGACAGTCAAGAGGGGAAAAGAAGTTGGAACGGAGATGTTGACAAGACTGCTGGCAGCGAGGGCTCGAGGAGGTCGTTCGCCATTTATGCTGTTTTGCAAATGGAGATCAAGCAGAACCTTGCTTCCCCTGCTTCGACTTCTTCGAAGCTTCCTGAGCCTCCCAAGCCCTGCTCAATTCAGCCGAGATCTGATACAAAGCAGGAGGAGGCGGTATACGTACCGCAGCTCCGATTCTTTTGAGTACATCTATGAAATATCCAGGAAAGCTGTCCTGTATTTCCTTGCTGACCTTGTCCAAGCCTTCAGTGTTGCGCCACCAGCCATCAGCCATTTGATGAAAACGATAAGCTGCCTGATGGGATGTTCAAGCGCCACCATTAGGGAAAGCCTTTTCGTAGAACTCCAGCATGAGACGCATGGATTTCTTCTGCTGTTCGGGGCCATACTCGGCAGGTTCGAAACCATCGCCCGAGAATCGAAATTCGGGAGGAAGTGAAGGGTCGTTGGGGTGGAGAGGTGTCCAGGTCTCCAATCTGCCATCATCTCCAGGAGCTGCCATGAACGGAAACATGGTGTTCGACTCAAGGAGGAGGGATGATATCGAAGTGCTGTTGATGACGGTGCTTTCGGTGTGCGATCGAGTGAGGATGAGTGGATGAGGAATGGGGAGAAGACAGGAGGGAGGTGTCCGTGAGAAGAGCGTTGATCTTTGTACCTTCGGAGGACTATTCGAACAAAGCTTCGCTCTGCACTCAGCTGAGTTTTCAATTAGCGGAAGCGCCAGTGCGCAATTCCCTTTGAATGCGCCGAAATCTGCGCAGAGATGAAGCAACCGGAAGCGCCGAAGACGTGCAGCCAAGCACCCTCAACCTTGTCCGCTACGCCGCACGTCACGTAGGGATTTCGGTGGGTACAGTCCCGCTATTGGAGTTGGTCGGAGTCATGATTGATTTTGGTGATAGATCAAGATCTGAGAGGACTTCGATGAGCGTCTAAACTCAGGCTTCTGTCGATGGGAGGACAAGAGATACGAATCTTTGAAACGGGTCAGGTATTTGTACCTTCAGCGCGAAATGAGACTGACGCCTCCTTTCGAAGCGACGAGACAAACTTGTGCGGAAGAGACGCACGATTGTGCGCAGCCTCTGTTTCTGCAGGTGGTCTTGGATCGTTCAGGACGGTAGAATTTGCCGTTGGGCTTCTTGCTGGGTTTCTCGCCAAGCTTCTTGGATAGCTGGTCGGCGGGGAGACCTTTGGGACCGTCCGATCCCGCAGGATTCATCTTGAGAATGACAAGCGGAAGGATGCCGGAACGTCGAAGATTGGAGTCAAATGTGACCAGGTGTGGTGATGTGAGGATCTCAGTCTCTTGTGAGATCGACTACGAGAGTGTATGTGGGGAGTCTGGATATCCCGAGTATCTGAAAAAGCAAACGGTATATATGTATATAGAACAGCAGGGAGGATGGGCCTTCCAAGTCTTTGTGGCCTGAGCTGTCATGTGCGGGAGAGTCAAAGTTGCGCAACTCTGCTGGGAAGATTCAGTCGGCAGGTGCGCAGATGATCTGCAAAGTTATCGAATCGGCACAGACACGATTCCTCCCGACTTTCGGCACTAAATCGGCCACAGTGCAGACATTTCTGAGCTCAATTGACAGGGGCATGGGAACGATGAGGTTGCTCCTGCTAGCGTATAAAGAGAAGTTACTGAAAGAGGAGTGCTTTGTGAGAGGGGGGAATGAGATGAGCTACAAAGCGTAAGACTTTGACATAATAGATGTAAAGAAGAGAGGGAACGAGCCATTTGAGAGGAGGTAGACGGGTGGGTGTCGAAAAGGCCGAACTTCAATGAAGCTAAGGGCGCTCTTTGCGGATCTTCTCAATGACGGCACAGCCTTGGACGGCCTGATGATAGGCTAAGGTAAGCATTTCGCTTTCTTTGTCGAGTTCGACGAGCAACCATTTGGGGAACTTGCTTCGGACACTACAGAGCCGCGAGAGGCTTTCGAAGCATGAGTTTTGCCGTGCGTAGGGAAGGAAAAGACACTCCTTAGCGCTAGCGGTATTATCAAACTGAGCGGCATTCATTTTGTCAAACTCGGATAGGATCAGAGAGGGACTACATGGTGAAGTAGATTGACTCCATGGACGAGAGACAGGGATACAATTAGCTGAGAGAAGCGACCAGAGTATAATAGCGCACGCGGTCACCTCTGCGAGATGCCAGGATAGCATGAGATTAAGGATGGGCAGCACGGACTTTGTCGAGTTCGACCATGCTGGCTTCGGCGCTGCGAGTCGCTTGAGGGAGCAGATTTCGCAAGGTCTGAAGCTCACCAAGCAGCCAATTGGGGTAGCGGCGTGCAATGTCTTTGTCTACATTAGGAAGTCCTCCCGTCTTCTGCATCCAGTGCACGGCTGTTCCTGTGAAAATTATCTTAGCTTCGAGGGAGGAACCTCGCTTTAAGTCTCGGCCCTGAGCGGTTTCAGGGTAGGCCTTGTTAGCGAGCTCCAGAAGCATGTTGAGGGATTCTTCCTGCTTTTCGCGAGATTCGCGGGAGGGAGTGGTGTTGCGAGTGTTGCGCTTAGTCTGGGTGGCAGAGCTGGACTGACTCTCTGAGGCTTCGGGGGACGGAGTAGGCACCTTGTGGACGACACCATTTTGATCGACATGCCAAATCGGGATCATCTTGAGAACAGGAGTGTTGAGAAGGTGGAAGTATGATGAAACGCTTTGAATGGAGAAGAGATCTGCGATGGTAGCAGTAGAGACTGTGAGTATTGCTGGCAGACAATGGTAAGCTTGGTACGTGAGGACACTTGAAAGGCAACCAGTCTCGGTTTATATAGGTTCAGGGAGGGGTGCGTGAGAGCGGTACTGTACACTGTACGTACTGTACGGCTGAGGTCTGGTAAGGTTCATACATTTGGGCGGAAGACCGAAGCATCGAGACCTTGCGAATTTTGCCTGCACGGATGCGCAAATGAAACCCAAAGCTTTCGAACTGTACCCGAAGCTGTGGCGCTGTCCCGTAGCATTCGCGCTGGTAATCACCTGCAATCTGCCTTCAGTCACATTCTGCGCACACTTTGGATTTCTGGAAGGCTGAGAAGTGAAGAAAGCGGAGAAAAACATGTCAAGTAGGCTACAGAGTCAGAAGATGCCAAGCGAAGAAGAGCTCGTCGAGCGGAGAGGAGGAGCCACATCACGAGGAGCCAGCAGAACCATCAAATCGAGCGGCACTCATTCTATCAAACTCGGCCATGAATGCTTCAGCCCGGTCAAGTGCAGTCGGCAGGATCTCAAGCATAGCTTGGAGACGAGCGAGCAGCCAGCCGGGGTAATTGCTTCGGATGTCTTCGTCGACATTGGGCAGACCGCCTGTCTTCTGAATCCAATCAATGGCAAGAGCAATGAAATCTTTTTCGTAGTCGGACGAGCTAGGATGCAAAGGATCTCGTCTATAATAGGCCATAAAGCCGAGATCGAGGAGCTTGTTGAGGGTCTCTTCCTGCTCTTCGCGAGAGGCTGGAACTGGATCGATATGAGGATAGAATCGGCGAGGATGAGAGGCTGAGATGGACTGGTTGTCCGTCGAATCGGTCGTAGCGTGAGCGTGGCGGAAACCGTGCAGATGCATCTTGACAAGTGTATCGACGAGATCAATGAGATAGAGTGAAGCGCGGTCGGACATGGCAGCGAGCGACACTGATGGCATCAAAGGTGTGGCAATGGGAACATGGGGACTGCTTCACCTAAGAGAGACAGATACCCGAGAGCAGCGCGGTATATGTACTTCAACGGCGGATGATGGCAACGCATATCATTGCGCATGCGCGGCTGAACTAAGCGTCTACAGCATCAAAAGCAGCCTTGCGGAAAGCCCACAGATGAACGGAGCGGAAGATGGACAGACGAGGCCGTTGACATTTGCTTCTAGGCGACGGATAACGATACGAAGTCCGCGTCCTGTCGCAGAGGCGAGACTCTGTGCGACAGCAGACAGAGACCAAAACGGCAGGCTGTCACTCAACTGTCAAGGGTCTGGAACGACTCTGCCGAGCAGCCGCTGTCACAAAAGGCGAAAAATGAAGAAGAAGGGTCGCTCGCTGCAGAGCCACGCGCTGTCTCTCCGTGCGCAGACGCACGCACCAGCACCAGCACGCGTCTTTTGGAATTGCTTGAAATCCATGCACCGCCCCTTTCACTCTTCTGGACTTGGCAGCGCATCAAGGCAAGATCGCACGGCAGCATTCCCAGAAAGAGTAATCACACAGAAATAAGAAATGATCCATTTCCATCGCAGACAAACAGACAGATGGCCCGACCGAGACTGGCTCAGCCCACATTACAGGTACGCGCATCACACGCATCGCTCTCTCTCACTCTCCGCTCCGCTCATCAGTGTGAACGTCACTCGCATGGCCAAGCCTCTTTCTCGCCTATCTTCAACCTTCTTCGATTCGATCCACTTCGCTCTGTTCTCTTCCGTTCACCATCTCCATCAAACCTTGTTTGCGCACTCCATCCACCCACGGAACCAACGGCGAACGGCACAGGCCCATTGCATCCGCTTCGAAAGCTTTGTTCGAGACAACGACCGTCTCCAAGCGACTTCCTCCACATCGCATCCAGGATACCCTTCTTATTCGCTCCCTGATTTCGGCTTCGACCGAGCAACGCTCCAGCATCCGGTTCCGCATTTCTGCTCTCGGCATCTCAGCCAGCTCAGCTCAGTGCTACACTTCGGCACATCCGCACTCGGTGAATGACCTTAGATCGGCAGCTCCGCGCTCACATCATCCAACGCCATATCTAGTGATCTCGACACTGCTTGGCTTGTAATTCGCTCACAATGTCACTTCAAAACATCTCCAAGTCCGCCGTTCGTGTCGGCAAGAACTACATCAAAGGCTACTCGGATGTTCAAGTCAAGGTTCGAGATGCCACCTCTAACGACCCTTGGGGCCCGAGTGGTACTCAGATGAACGAGCTTGCTCAGCTCAGCTACAACCAGTACGTCTTCACGCTTCCTCGTGCTGCGATGTCTGCGAGCGCTCGAATCTTACACAAGTGAAGGTGCTGACCTCTTTGCCTCTTTCTTATACTGCCTTGATTCCCTTTCAGAAACGAATTCATCGAGATGATGGAGATCCTCGACAAGCGTCTCAACGACAAGGGCAAGAACTGGAGACACGTCTTCAAGTCTCTCACCCTTCTCGATTACTTGCTTCATGCCGGCTCCGAAAACGTCGTTATCTACTTCCGTGACAACATCTACATCGTCAAGACCCTCAAAGAGTTCCAATACATTGACGAGAACGGCAAAGACCAGGGTGCCAACGTCCGTCAAAAGGCAAAGGACATCACCAACCTGCTGCAGGACGAAGCACGTCTGCGTGACGAGCGTCGATCACGCTCGCACATGCGCGACCGCATGTCCAATGGTCCCAACGATGATGACGAGGACGAGAGGAGGAGAAGGCGTGCAGAGCAGGACAGGAATCGTCGAAGACCTGGTAACAATGAGGACGACGAGCTGCGACGCGCCATCGAAGAGTCTAAACGTATGGCACAACAGGAGCAAGATCGCATCCGTGCCGAGGCCAAGGACGAGGAGGAGCTCCAGCGCGCGCTTGCGCTCTCCAAGAAGGAGGAAGAGGAGAGGATTAAGGCGCTCGAGGAAGCCAACAAGAACGCGCTCTTTGACGACTCTATCAACATGGACGGTCCCAATGCTTATACCCAGAACCAGCAGGTCGACTTCTTTGGCAACCCCCTTGTTGATACCTCGGGCTCGCAGAACTACGGTGTTCAGCCTCAGTACACCTCCTTCAACCCTTACATGCAGATGCAACCTACTGGCTACAATCCTTTCCTGCAAAACCAGCTGCAACAGCAGGAGCTCATGCAGCAGCAGTACCTCCAGCAGCAACAGGCCGAGTACCAACGACAGCTTGAGCTTCAGCAGGCCGCCGTCCAGTATCAGAACATGATGACCCAGCAGCCCATTCAGCCACAACAGACCTCCTTCGGTTCCAACAACCCATGGCTCCAATCTGGTCAGCAGCAGCAGCAGCAGCCTCAACAGCAACAGCAGCAGCACAACGTGCCTGTCGGCGATCTCTTCTCATCGGCACCCACACCTCCCCCAGTGCAACCTTCGCCACAGCCCCAACCTCAGCAGTCACCGCAGCAGAACCGTCCCATCCGTGCCAAGGTCAACGACGATGGCAAGTACAACGAGCTCAACCGTTTGCTTGCGCTCGGTGACGGCGTTGACACGTTCGGTAACACGGGTGACATGAGGATGGGCCCCAACATTGCGCATTACAACCAAATGCGTGCACAGAAGACTGGCATGAACTTCAACGCCAACACAGCCGCAGGAGGAAGTCAGCAGCAGCAACCACAACAGACGGGAGCTGACAACAATCCCTTCTTCAAGATTTGAGATCCGCTTTTGACGGTCTCATACGATCCATTTCTTTTCTATCCCGTTATCTTTATTATCTTTTTGTAACGCTTTGTGTCTCTGTCTCATTGCAATGTCATCTTCTGAAAAGCTGGATTGGTTTGGTTGGGGAAGTGAATCCATAATGTTTACAAGTCGTGAGGTTGCGAGGGCACGCGTTCTGTAGCACAGGGACGAATTCTCACAGACCGACGCTGTTACTCTAGCGCCGCACAAGCGAACGATGTTTGAGACACAAACCACATTGCGAAATCCAACACAACACTACAATGCGATACGATACAATGCAAAGGTTGACACTGCCACTTACTTGGCCAGAGTGTTGGTCTTGTACGAAAGGCTCGTAGGCTTTGTAGGATACCTTCTGTGTTCGCTCTCCTGATCAGGATACGGCACATTCTCCTTATGATACGGGGTTCCCTTTCCATCGGTGGTCCTTGTATCAGGGAAAGCCATCAAGAAAGCCGCGTGCACCGTCCTGATCTCCAACTTTGCGAATCTCATTCCCAAACATACATGTCTTCCTGCACCCCAAGGTACAAACTCTCCTTCACCTTTTCCTTCACCCCTTTCGAATCGTTCCGGTTCGAATTGAAGTGGGTTACTGTAGATGTTTGCGTTACGGTGTGCTGAACCGAGCCAAAAGGCGATAAATTCACGATCTTGGATGCTGTCATCGCTGATCTTTGTCTCTCCATGAGTGACTTTGGAGGAGGTTTTGAGCTTGCGACGGAAGATAAGAGAGATGAGGAGAATGCGAAGGGTTTCGTCGACAACTGTTTCGTAGAGTGGAAGAACTCCTTCCCATTTCTCGAGTGGAGTGCGGTCAAGTTTTTGTTGGAGAGTGAGAGAGTCGTAGTCATCTCCACGTTCTTCAGCTGCTTTACGGAAGGCTGAATCGAATTCGGCCCTAACGCGGTCGCGAAGTTCAGGTTGAGCACAGAGGAAGACAAGCAACCAAGAAGCAACACCAGTAGTGTTGATAATAGCAGCAAAGAGACCTCCCATGATGAAATCTTCAATAGCTTTAGTGGAGCATCCTCGATCGATCATGTCTTGGATATAGTCGTTTTCACGTCGACCTTCCTTTTTGCGGGTTTCGAGAGTGGTTCGAATGGCGGTGGACATTTTGATCGCTCCGACCCATTTACGGATGGTGGAAGGGATAGGGAGGAGTGGGAAGTGAGTGGCCATGTAGCCGGTGTTATCGGCAAAACTCCAGAAGGGAGCTTCCATGGCTTTAACTGTGTTAATGTCTCGAGCGTGTTCTGCAAGGCCGACGAAGAGAACGGAGATCTGGAAAACGAGAGGATAGATAGTCTTGTGGATATCAATTTCGCCGTTGGTAGCAGGCATGGTCTGGAAGAAATCGACGGCTGCACGGACCATGTCTGGCAGATTCTGCTGGAGACGGGCACTGCTGAGGGACTGTTTGAGGTTCGAAATGAAGCCTTCGGTACCAGCGTCTTCGGCAGGACGAGTCTTTGCCAGCCACGAGGGGAGTTGTGGGACGCCTGCAAACATGATCTCGTAGGCTGTATTGAAGTCGAGTCCACGATCGTTGAAGAAAGTCTTACCGTCTTGGACGGGGTTGTTGGTGATCGTCATGATGTGGTTTCGTGCGTTGACACGGACAGAGTTTTGTTTAGGTGGGTTCTTGTCCCATTCTTCAGGATTACCAAAGACGTTGCGGAGGAAGGTGTTGCGTTCGGAATACATATAGACGGGTCCAAGAGCAGGTATCATTGACCGATACGCTTTGACCGGGCTGGAACGGTGAAGCGAAGATGGGGCTTTGAAGATGTTCCATGCCAGCAGAGCTACGAGAATGGCAGCGGCGGACCAGAAGGTAGGGGAACTGATAAGTGAGCCCTCCGTAGAGATGGCAAAGAGATTCGACGCCATGGTTGGTAATCCAGCTGCGTGGATCACTTGTTGTGACTACGCTGTTACCAGATGTTCTCGAATCAATGGTACGAGGGTGGAGAAGGGTACTTCCGAGGATGTTGGGTATATACGTGCCAGTGCAGCACTTAGCAAGGCAGAGGCAAGGGAAGGGATGGGAAGATGGAAAGGACGGAAGGAGGGGTTTTGCAAGCTGAGTTTAAAAGGGGCTTGTCAAGATCGCCTGTCGCACGCCCAAAGCTGGTCGCCGATGTTGCTTAACTTTATCCACAGAGCATGAGACTTGTCACGGCACTTCGAACGGCAAATGCTTTGACTTGAAGCGAAGCTGCGCGGAATGGACTGCTCTGAACTGCAGTTGAGGATGACGCTACGCTGCCTGCTGCTGTAGCCGAGCAAAGGTCAGAGCGTCTGCGCATTGCTAAGCGCGCTTCCCAGGTGTAGAAGCGGAAATGGAAAAGTGGGCTCGCTTATCGACGTTCTTCAAGCATGAAGCCTGCCTTCTTTTCTTTCTCCTCATTCTAGCTTGACATGGACACAGACCTAACATGTTTTACGTGCATCGTCGTCAAGGAGAACAAGCCACAAAAATGAGACGAAATGAGCTGATCTTGTCTCGACGTCGGAAAGCAAGACAAAAGGTCAGATCATGCGCCAGCTTTTTTGCTTGCCGAAACTTATCGCAGCACGACTTGCCGGTCTGTGTGTCATTTATCGCGGCCAATTCAAAGGTGCTGCAGTCGTCTTTGTCCTGTTGGTCATTCCTACCCCAATTTCGCCTTTCCTGCCTTCTTGGTATCTCTAGTCTCTCTGCAGGCTGTATGAAGCGATAGAAGACCTAGAAGCGACTGCAGGAGTGCCTTTGGCTTCAGCTATCTAGCAGCAAGGCTGCTGTCATTGCAGCCGATCTCGAGGCAAAGTGGGCTTCGAATTCCGAAAGCCTATTTTCCGCGGATGAGGCCTTCCGAACCCGAAGGGCATGGAGTCTAATTGATGTATGCAACAAGATCCCGTCTTTACCAGCCTCTGGTCGAATGCCCGAGTGGTTATGGGGCTGGCTTCAAGAACGCTCACGATTTCTTGGCCACGTTTATGGCAACACCTCCAGTATATCCTGGGTTCGAATCCCAGTTCGACCATAAAGTTTCTTTTTTTTTTGCCCTTTTCATTGCCATCTGAAAAGGTGCCGTTGGTTTCACCGTACGAGTCGCACTGCAGGTGGAGGATGCGGAGAAAGCGAATCACCGAAAGCCGGTGCGCTGCCATTGGTGCAAACCCTCTGATCTTCTTGTTGATCTTTCTTGTTTCACCATCAGTACCAACGTCCCTGCCAGCGTAGCTCACGTACCCTCAAGTTCGCTCTCACATCGAACGATCAGACTATCAACAGTCTTGTCAGGCTCGCCTGCGTCTGCCAACTCGTGAGGACGTTCGAACGAAAGCTACGATACGTAGCTGCGAAGTGGATCCACAATGAACCGACCATCACCACCACTAGCCCGAATTCACACGCCCGGATTCGCAGGCTACGGCATCGCTTGGTCTCCCTTCTTCGATCGTCGTCTTGCCGTTGCCTCCTCCGCCAACTACGGTTTAGTTGGCAATGGAAGGCTACACATCCTTTCCCTGGCGCCCAACTCCACCCCCTTGCATCCCAACCTCGTTGTCGAAAAAGTATTCGACACCCAAGACGGACTCTACGACCTAGCCTTTAGCGAAGCACACGAGAACCAACTCGTCACAGCCTCCGGTGATGGCTCTATCAAACTCTGGGATACAGCATTACAGGAACATCCGATTCGAAACTGGGCCGAACATGGGAGAGAAGTTTTCTGCGTGGACTGGAACAACATCAAAAAGGATGTGTTTGCTAGTTCGAGTTGGGATGCAAGTGTAAGAGTTTGGCATCCGGAGAGACCGACGAGTTTGATGGCGATAACCACTGCGCATACCGGATGTGTTTATGCGTGTGCTTTCTCGCCGCATAATCCCGACTTGCTCGCGACGGCATGCGGAGACGGACATTTGAGGCTGTTCGATCTGAGGCAGCCGACAGCTCAGGCAAGCGTTACTGTACCAGTGGGAGGTGAAGTGCTTTGTTTGGATTGGAACAAGTATCGACCAATGACA
The DNA here is from genome assembly GCA_928865425.1 of Ustilago cynodontis. Lineage (NCBI taxonomy): Eukaryota > Fungi > Basidiomycota > Ustilaginomycetes > Ustilaginales > Ustilaginaceae > Ustilago > Ustilago cynodontis. Next base: position 698,255 of record CAKMXY010000015.1, read on the forward strand.
ATTGCAACAGGTAGCACAGATAGAGTCATTAAAACTTTCGACCTTCGAAGCGCACTCTCCAAGCCAACAACCGGCGTAGCTTCGCCGCTGGAAATGGGTACGCCACTAGCAGCCATCTTGGGTCACGAATATGCTATTCGTAAGGTAGTGTACTCTCCTCATTCACCGCAAATGTTGGCTAGTGCAAGTTACGATATGACAGCAAGGATTTGGGATACAGACGCGGCAGCGATGAATGCTCCTCCAGGTGCACCTCAAGTTGGAGCAGGGGCAAGTGGACCATCGATGAGAAAGATTCATGATGCACATACAGAGTTCGTCGTGGGTGTTGCGTGGAGTTTGTTCCAAGAGGGATTGGTGGCAAGTACTGCTTGGGATTCAGAGACGCATTTGTGGGGCGTTCACTGAGACTCAATAACAGTCAAGGTTCAGAACAATCTATTATTCATCAGCGTCTGCGTTTAGTTGATTCTGCTTGTGTGCGAGGTCTGGAGGAATGAGAGCATGTTGCTGACAATCGCTTGAGCTATGTTTGTGTAGAACAGATAGCTGAGAGAAGCGAGTGAGAGTGCGGGGGAACCAATCGCAAAGCGAGCATTACTCCGGCCACGATTTCTTCGGTCAATTTTGTGACTTTTTAGCGCACGTCCCTGCTGCTGCTGGTTGTTGTGTGATTTGTCTCTTGCGAGTCACATTTGTCCCACCAACCTGCAAAGATAGCACCTGCTCGCTTCCATTTCCGTTCTTCCACCATCACATAGACACTTGGAGTCTAGATCCGCGGGCCAGAAGGTTGCAAGAGCAGACTGCTGCTTTCTGCCACGATGTCGACGTCAGCAATCTCTGTGCCTTCGGCTTCGGGTGCAGCGGTGGAAACGACACCGTTGCTCACCGTCGCTCGACAGCGGTACAATGTGCATTCGGTCGCCGAGTCTACCGCTACCGAATACGCACCTGAACAAGACATGGTCGATATCACGAAAGACCGATACGATCTTTCCACTTTTAAAGGTCGCCTGTTGCATTTTGCTACCGTCACATCCCCTCTGACGCTTCTTGCGTCCAACGCGGAGCTCAAGTCGGTACAGGAGCATGTTGCAGCAACCGAAGCCAAGTTCCCTTCCAACCGTACAACAGGAGAATACTACGTAACTCGTCAAGAAGCGCAGAAATACTGGAAAGCAAAACAACTCGTCGATTCTTCCGTCCACCCAGATACAGGGGAGGTCATTCTCCTTCCCTTCCGAATGGCTGCTTTTGTTCCCACCAACTTGCTCGTGGTAGGTGGAATGTTGATGCCTAGCCCCACACTTGCAAGCATCGTATTTTGGCAATGGGTCAACCAATCTCTCAACGTAGCAGTCAACTATTCCAACGCCAACAAATCCGTCCCCATGAACATGAAGGAAGTAGGCCTCGCTTATGCCGCCGCAACAACTTCAGCTGTCGGTATCGCAGTCGGAATGAGTCGCGGCGTTCCTAAGCTTCGAGCCAGTCCAGGAGTCAAAGGCGTTTTGACCAGCTTGGTCCCCTTTGTTAGTGTTGCCAGCGCAGGTATTGTTAATATCAGCTGTATGAGGTGGAAAGAGATCAAAGATGGTGTTGGAGTGTTCATCCGAGATGCAGATGGAAACAGGCATCAGATTGGAGAGAGTAGTAAAGCTGGGCAGAGAGCGGTGGCTATGACTGCAGCTTCTCGTGTCTTGACCAACATTCCTACTCTGATTCTGCCTCCATTGGCGTTGAGGTTTTTGCAAAGGACAAAGGTGATCCCTGCTTCGGGGCCGTTGACGAGGGCAGTGGATTTGGCCATGATTGGTACGAGTTTGTTGGTGTTCTTGCCTCCAGCGATTGCTACTTTCCCACAGGTGGCTAAGATCGATCCGAAACAGTTGGAACCAAAGTTCCACAATTTGACAGATCCTCAGGGTCAGCCTATTGCTGAGGTCGAGTTCAACAAGGGTCTTTAAACTTTCGTACAGATGCAATACACGATGCAATGACAGACCACATGCAAAACCAACCTTCGAGCACAGAGAGAGGAGGAGTGTTGCAAAGAATGATCCATTAGAATTGCGATAGAGCTGAATAGTATGCCAGATTGAGGAGTGTTTATGTACATAGCCGATGCGATCGAGCGCTGGCGGGAAGAGGAGAGGGCGTGTTCCAAACTACAGTTGTGCATAATGTGAAAGAAGAGGAGGTGGCGGGATCACCAAAGAGGTGAGAAGTGTAGAAGAGAGCGTGTATGGTGCCGCCAGGTATATGTGAGAGCTTTTTTGGTCCACAGACAAGTGTGGGATTTTACTTGTTCTTTCGGGACTCCTTCTTGATCACGACACCCTCATCACCACTAGACGAAGCGTCGGACTGATCGTCAGAAGAGCCCTCGAGAGCGGCAGCGGCCTTCTTCTTTGCCAGTGCGGCCTTCTCCTCTGCGGCTGTCACTGCGAGCAGTGGGTCATCCTCGGCCTTAGGAGCACGGTAGGAGCCACCAGCACGGTCACAGAAGGTGAAGTACTGGCCGTAGTTGCAAGTGAAGAAAAGGTGGTGAAGGGTGTGATGCGATGGACCATTGATGATCTTTTCGAGTGGAGAGTTGCAGATCATGTCCGAGTCGTGGATCAAGATGCTCCAAAGGTTGACGAAGACGAAGAGGCCGACGGAAACAGCGCGGTGGAGAGGGAAGACGAAGGGGAAGATGTGGTAAGGCAAGGACTGAACGTAGCCGTCGAGTGGGTGGAAAGCGTGGCTTGCGTAAGGAGTAGGGACGAGCCACTTGTGGTGTGGCTTGTGAAGGTGCTTGTAAAGTCGGGGGTGGTGCTCGAGTCGGTGAACCCAGTAGATGAGGAAGTCGGTGAATACCAGGAAAAGTGGAACAGAAAGCATTGCGTAACCCCAGCCGTAATCCGAGATGTTGTTGTAAAGCTTGCTGTGTCCTCGAACTTCCAGAACGAACCATGGAATGGTCAAAAGGTCAAGTGGCAAGAAAGCGCGCATGGAAGACTCGATCTCGAGTCGAACCTGGTTTTTGAGGAAGCGTGGGTGCTTCTCCATCTCCTTGTTGAAGATGTACTTGTAGGAGAGACCGGCAAAGGTGAAGTAGAGGACGAGTATACCAACGTAGGTAAGGACTAGCAAGGAAACGGTTTGACGGATGACGCTCTCCCTTGGTAGTGCGGAAACACTCTGCAATGCTGACCAGTCGACGTATTCGCCACTCAATGACGACGTGACTGCCTTCTGAAGAACATAATTGGAGAACCATGACGAGGGCTCAAGCGCTGATGTGCTAGCGGAAGCGGCCCATGTTGAGGCGTCAGATGAGAGTCCGAGCAGGGATGTCAAGTTGCTAGTGGAGGATGCGGAAGTGAGCGATGCCAATGCGGAAGGATCTTTGGCAATGGAACGCGGAAGCGCGGGCCATGCTGCGGCCCAGATCTTGTCGAGCGCGTACGTGTCGGCGATTTCCAGAACGAGATCCATTTTGAAGTAGGGCAGGGTGGGGCGGTGGTTGCCAAGGATGTGCAGTTGTTGTTCGTAGATCCTAAGAATCGGTGGCTGCGGGGAAGGTTCGAAGTGCAGAGAAGCAGCACAGAAGGACCGCGGCAGATGAAGCTACGAAATGAAGTGGTGTGGGTGTTTACGAGCTATGAATAGATCGTCGAGGGTGTGTGCGCTGGCAGTGCTACGCAGACGTCACAGTGGGAGGAAGATAGCGATGCTGCGGAAGTGGTTCGACTAAGGATGTCCTAGGATGTGGCGAGAGTCTCTTGGTCAATGGTGTCTAAGATGGGAGCAAACGCCACTGGGAAGGTCCTGAAACCGAGTCGGAAGTCGTGACAGAAGGGCAAATATGTATCTGAGAATGCCCAAAGCGTTGTAGAGTGAACAGCGACACGCGATGTAAGTCTTGAGAGTGAGGTGGATGGTAGTGGAGTGATGGATGGAAGGAGTGGTAGCGGAAGCAAGAGTAGAGATGCAAAGGTCAAGTACGACTGATGGAGTTGAGCGTAGAAATGTGAAATGTAAGGCGCAGGCGAACAAACGAATACAGTATACTCTCACTCGGCACTCAGTTGAAGAGTGGCGGAAACACCGAAGCAGCGCACACACACTCCACAGTGAAAGGGGCAGGACAGCAACAGCAAGCGAGCGAGTATTGTGCGTGGGCAGCAAAGAACAACATTTTTTTTCCGTAGTTCTGCAAGCGCACACACACTCTCTCGCTTGCCGGTCTCTCAACTCCGCCGAAAAGTCAGTCACAGTCAGTGGCTATAACAGGATGCTCATTCTCTCTATATACAACAGAACGGCAGCGCTTGTTCCGTTGCTGAAGCTCGAATTGACCGAGCAAAGAGCGGCACAACTCTACCTCACGCGCTCAATCCTAACCTTGGGTACAGCGAACCAAGGTCAGGCTATCATTACAGCTACTGCTTCACGACAGAGCATCGCGATGCACCGATGCTGCGCACTCAAGCAGGCTCATGCAGGTTTGATCAATACAGAACGCTTTGTGCTTTTGCCTTGGCAGAGACAGGCGAATGGAGGATATGCTTTGCGGCGGCAGCAACAGCAGCAGCAGAGGAAGGATCTTCGGTGCGGCTGGCGAAAGTGCGCTTCTTCAAAGTGAGGCGTGGTCCAATTCCAGGCGAGGCACTTGAGCAGAGGATGGATTGACGAGGGTTTCACTTGTTCCAAAATCTCATGATTTTGGTCGTTTGAATTTTCCACGCGTCCAACACAGCCAAAAACTTCTTCGCCCTGCTTTGACCAGTTGCCGTTGAGCATGCGTTGCGCTTTTCTCGGTCGCAGCGGCAATCACCTTCCGTCGCTCTTTAAGAAAAATGAGCTCAAATTCCCAAAACACGCTTTCTTCAGGAAATGTAGATTTGACCGCACTGGAGCTGTGTTGCACTTGACGAGAAGATACAAGTGTGGAACCGCTGATCGCCCTCACCTCAATCAACTCTTCTTGCAAGCCAGCTAATCCGCCAATCACTCAGAAGGGCACACCACCGGCTTCTACTCGGAAAATCACCCCACTTTTTGCGATCTGCTGCGCCGAACCCTTTGAAATTTCGTGGGCGTGGTCCGTGCTGGTTGATTCTCTGCTTCATGTTCCAGCCACACACTGCTCTTGCTCGTTGTAGTCCCTTTGTAGCTCCTGCTGATCCTCCTTCCGATGTGTTGCCTAGCGCTTTGAAGCATCGAGTGGACCAAAGGTGCCTTGCTTCTTCTGATGCTCACAGGGCGTCTTGCGGATATCAAGCCATACAATCCCGCACTGATCTCGATGTGGGGCAGAAACGGTGGTTGCAGAGCAGATAAAAACGCCTAGGCAACGGCTTTCGACTGACGGTAATCGTGCATCCTTCTCCAGTGAGGCGGTTTTTTTGACCTGACAACCAACGAGGTCGCGCGTGTTCGCGCCAAGCAGAAATCGATCTGATAAGCACGCCTTACCGCCGGCAGTGGCAAAACCTTCTTCGGTCTCTATCGGGAACTTTGCCAGAGCATCGGGTGATTTGCCACGCCGACTTCCGAAAAAGCCTGGATCTTCTCCACTTTGCGAAGATCGTCCCGAATTGAGACTCTGCTGAGACTGATGCTTTTTCCACCGAGACCAACACCACGTTCAACAGAGATCATGCCGCACTCGCACCACTCCCACAGCGGTCAGTTCTGCTCGCACGCCAAGGACAGCCTCGCGCAAGTGCTCGAGCGCGCACAAACACTCGGCTTCACCCACTTCCATCTCAGCGAGCACGTCCCCAGGCAAAACCAATCCGAGCTGTATCCAGAAGAACTTGAGGCTTCCATCACACCCCGCACTCTCCGTAACACTTTCAATGACTACCTGACAGAAGCACGCAAGCTGCAGAATGAATACGCAGGTCGCTCCTTACACGTCTTGGCCGGATGTGAGACGGAGAACATCACCAGCCCAGGCACACTCGACTATCTCATTCAAGTACTTGGCAGCGATGCAAACACAAAACCAGAGTTGATCGGCAAAGGGGTGGTAGACTATATCGTTGGATCGCTGCACCACACTCACTCAATACCCATCGACTTTGATCGCGAGACATTCGATCGTTCCGTTGCCAGCTTTCAATCCTCCTCTTCCACTCAAGCCATCGAAGCACACTTAGCACTCGTCGACCAATACCTTGACGACCAGCTCGAAGTGCTACAAAGACTCAAGCCCGAGGTCATCGGCCACTTTGACTTATTTCGACTCTTCACTCCAGAACTCAAACTAGAAGCACCACAGATCTGGGCAAAAGTCGAACGCAACATTCGTTTCGCTGTTGAGTACGGTGCCTTGTTCGAGTGCAATGCTGCTGCTTTCCGGAAAGGTTGGAACACTTCGTATCCTGGCAAGGAGATCCTCGATCTCATTCTTTCATTAAAAGGAAGATTGTGTCTATCGGATGACTCGCATGGCGTTCAAGCTGTGGGTCTCAATTATCTTCGTCTGAGGCAGTATCTGGTCGACGCAGGCGTTGACACAATATGGTATCTTGAGAAGGACACTGTCGGTACAACAGCAGACGAGCGAGCTGCCAGTACAGACGGAGCCCCAACACGCTTCGCTAGAGGCACAGTCGCCAGGCCAATGGGCAAAGAGTGGTCAACTCATCCATTCTGGACGACTTTTGCAGCAGCTCTCGAATGCGAACAGTAAACTGACAGATGCCTCAGTAATATTCACACCCGCACACCAATAGATCGTTCACTATCCTAGGCCAGGCTTACCTTATGTCATCGTGGGTCCTAGAATTATGCTATGTGTGTGACGTGTACATGATTGAGAAGGCGGAAAGACAGCATCCGCACTGACTACTTGCGTCCGCCAGCCTTGCCCTTCCTAGGCTGAGGGAGCGTGAATGGCGTTTTGAGCACCATTCTCTTCTCACCGCCAACCACAGCAGATGTGCATCCCAAAGTCCTGAACAACTCGCGCAACGTTGCAGGAGCAATGTTGCAGTTGCGAGCCAACTTGTCATGGTCCACCGAAAAGTTGTCCAGATGGAGCGCAAGTGCACACATGTATGCAAGCACCTTTGTCGAGTGGAATGCCGACATGACTGCACGATCCGAGTTGGCAGGTGTCTCAGTGAATGTGTTGAGAATAGCCTTGATGATGCGCTTGTTGGCGTCTTCGCCGTCGAGCTTGAGACTGCTGATGAGCTTGCCCTTTTGAGAGACCGATTTGGGATGGCTTTGGATGTACCACAGCAAAGACATGTAGTAGGCCATGCGCACCTTGTTCTTGGCATCCTCCTTGTCCTCAGTAGCACCCAAGGCGGGCATCATCGTAACGTCGTCGTCATCAGCACCGCCGTTGGCTGCCTTTGTAGCTTCATCACCATCGTCGTCGTCGTCATCGAAAGTAGTGTGCTTCTTGCCGCTAGAGAGATGAGAGCTGCGTTGAAGATTGTCCACCAATCTCGACCAGATCCATGCAGGGAACTCTCGCGAGTATGGAATGAGTTCTTTGAGCGCTTCCGTGTCGTCGACGCTGTCGATGAGCTTCTGTATCGGCAGCGACTTGAAGATATCGCCGGGGATAAGGTCCGAAATGCGGTATGCTTCAGCAGGGTGCTTGGCATCCAAATTGGCAGGAGGCATGGGTCGAGAAGAAGTGGATAAGGCCAGAATTTCGTCCAGCGAGGGCAGAGAAGCAAGGTTCTCCTGGATTCCACCGGTGAAGTCGTCGAGAATGACTTCCATGTTGGCTGTGTCCACTTTCATACGGTCCTGGTTTCTAGCATTAGCCTTCTGCTTGCGGTTACCGAAAGCGTCACCGAGTGCTCTGCGCGCCAATGTCATCTCGTTGTAGTCGGCGAATGTGCGTGTGCTGGAGATAGAAGAGAGCGAGCTGTTGGCCTTGATCGATCTTGACACTTGGAACGTGGGTACAGCGCGCAGAGTGACCGAGCTGCTGGAAGGGTCGTAGATGCCGACCATGTATTCGCCCGTGTAGCCGCGAGCTTCGGAGCTGCTACCATATTCGAAGTTGTTGCCAACATAGGCGATGGTGTCGGTCTCTCCTGCGAGCAAGAGACGCTCATCTCCCCCTTCCGAGCGAGCACCGGTCTCGTCTGGCAAGCCATCAGCACGGTAGAGGCTGAACTTGGTGGAAGGTGCAGGGTTGTAATCGGCGAACGAGGCGAAGGCGGCACCAGACTCGCTCAGCTGTTCGAAGCCGTTTTCTGAACCCTTGACTTTGAGTTTGGCCTGACCAACGCCAGCCTTGGCCTTGCCTTTGGAACCAGATGCGCCAGCATCCGTCGAAGAGGAAGCTACTGGTGCAGACGAGGTTTTCGACTTCTTGGAAGAGCTATCGGAGGACTTGGACTTTCTTTTGGAGTCCTTGGAAGGACTGCTTGCGTCTTTCGACATGATGTGAGACCAGGTGAGGTAGGGAGAACTGCTAACGTGCTGCAGAAACTAGGGAAAGGGGTCAGGATGATGTTGGTGAGGGCGGGGTAGGGTTATGGTGTGAGCTAGTCGTCTCGGATAGCGCATTGCAAGCTGATCTGGCAAAAGTTCCACATTTTTTATTTTATTTTATTTTTTGGAGCGACACCCATTTCCAAAAAATTGCATGTCAGTCTAATGCTGACATAATCAAAGTCGGCAACGCTGGTTCAATGTTTAGAGCCTCTCGCCATGTGGCATTGCTCTTCCGGGAAATAAGCTTGGCTTTCGCGTTCGAGACGCTCCTGCTCGAATGTAGAGATGGCGCATGCTACAGCTTGTCGCATCACATGGTCCCTTTTGAAGGCTGTTGCTGGTTGTATGAGTTGCAGTGTACAGATGAAAGTGAAGTTCGTATGAGCAAATTGGAAGCATGTTCCATTCATAGCCTCGATAGAGAGCGCTCAAGTTGTAGTATCCGGCGGTGGTCCTGATATCAAATAGCCAACAGACCACCGTCAAAATGCGATACAAGAATAAATCTACTGTAATCAACTTTTGGACCACCTTTGTATGGCGACAGATGACGAATGTAGAGTTGAGGCAAAGATCAACAGGATACTCGTGCCTAACGAGCGAAAGCCAAGAGATGGACGTTCGGCAATCTAGATAGATTGTTTGACGACAGCATGGCGCAGTACGGGCTCACGGTCCTCCAGCATGGCCTTCGCAGAGCTAGCGTGGGAAGCATGAGTTGTGCCCTGATCGACATGCAAGATCTGGATAGTCAGTTCAAGAAAAGCTTGCCAATCTGTACGCACAAAAAAGGACGCCGAAGTTGCTCTGAGCAGGTCCATGATGATCAAGGCCTTTCTTGGTGTACTTTCAGTGACCGACCTATGTCCATGTCTGCTTCTTTGCGTCAGTTTCTGATTTTGACTCGATCTTCAACTGCTTGTCAGAATCACTGAAACCTAGACAGGTGTGAAAGCCATTTGGGAAAGTCCACAACCCCAACGGACATATCCCGGCTTCTTGAGAGGTGAATTTGGATATGATTGGATCGACGCCGTTCTATGTTCTGCGATGTCGAGAAGCTCTGTTCCTGAATTTGGTTCGCTTAAGCATGCGCAACAGCCACTTCGATATAAGCGAGATCAGAGAAAGGGAAAACAGGCACACAACAGGGTCGTGCAACGTGCTTGGTGCGAGAGTCGTGACGCGCAAAGAGCAGGGCAATGATGACTCGCATCGAAAGCATTGGGCAAGCGACCGACTGCAGACCGCTTGGAAGCCGGGATGGCGCTCGTTCTTGCAACGTGCTCACTCAGTTCATAGACCGAAGAGGTCAAATGCTCTGAGATGCTAGACAAGTCCTATTTCTTAAGCGCTACGGGGGTGGTCCTCGAATTTTTGTTCTCGGCCTTGGTCGCAGACCGGAGCGGCCATGGCGCAAACGCTTCGATTTGTGGCTTGGTAGAGAGAGCAAAGGGTGTGCAAATCTCGAACCATGAGTACGCACCATTCATGCATCGAACAACGGTCAGGGCATTGCGGTTCCTCGTGTTCCGTGCCTGGCTTGGTCAGATTGCTGACTGCGTGAGCCGACGAAACACTTCCTGTTACTGAATTTGAAGTAACTGAGCGAAGAGCGAGGAAAGCAAAGAAGGGCGTGGCGTTACCGCTTGCTGATGCGTGTGGAGCTGTCTGAGACTGAAAAAGGGCCTTGTCGGAGCTGCAAAGCAAACAGCTCCACTGTGTAACGATCCAAGGAGCGCTGGTTACCAGAGATGGAGTCCGGAGACAAAGTGTGGGGCGAGGATCCATGAAGAGTTCCTCAACGGATGATTGTATCGTGACCTACTTGACCCGAGGTGGGTAGCGATTCTCGATCATGGTCGTGATAGGTTGCTCACAGATCTCGTGGTCATGTAGACATAGTCTCAGTCAGGCGTCTCTGGCAGTCGCTACCATTGAGATGACGAGAGAAGCAACGCATTGTTTGAAGCTGTTCACACTTCGAGAACACTGTGACGCCCTCATCCAGCAGACAATGATCGAAACAGCGAGCGAGCAAGCGAGCAAGGTTCGCACCGGATGATCAGAAGTCGTGTGCGAGAAAGGGAGAGCGAGAGTGAGGATCAGGACTCTCGTAACAGAGCCCCGATCAGCAAGATTATGGCGTCAAATCATTCTACATCTTGGTCTCGGATCTACACAACTCAAGCTGTTTGGGCTCAGCCTGCCTATTGTCCTGTCGTTGAGCTCTCAAGTGACTCAGTCTGAGTCTGACAGGTCTCGCCTGACAGGTACGAGATGCAAGTACCGTGCAAAGGTCTGTCTCGGACTCTGCTCTCGGTGTCGCGCTTCACGCTTGGTTGCTGTCCCGTACACGGCTCTGGACACTCTGACCCCAGATTTCAGAATTAGGTTGAGACTGATCCTCTCTGCAGCAGTGAGATCCGATGCTTCTAAGGGATGACACTGCCATCGGGATGGTCGCATCTCTTCTGAAAAATCCGATCCGGGTGTTGCAAAGCCTGTCCCCATTCCGTCCACACAAGGCGGTCGCAGTGCGATAGTCGAAGGACTTGTGCATAGCTCTTCAACCTGGCAGGGTCAGATAATAGTCTAATAGGGTCCGAAGGTCTCGGCCCTTCATTGTTACACGTTAGGTGAAGCAACAAAGCGCTCAGCAAGACTCCTAGGTTGGACCCTAACAATGGCCCATTGAGCGTCTTGGCAGGACACTTGGTAGTTCGAGATTTTTGCACAGTCATGCCCATGCCTGGGCTATGGCAGCCGATCTGTTTCTTTACCGTCCTCGACACAGCCTCATCAATATCGAACCGAACCTTTGGGAAGTGTTGGCGTGACGAGGCGTACAGTAGTACTGAACAGTATCCGGGAGGCTGGACTCATTGTCGGGGCTGTAAATTCGGACTGCATTCGAACCAAAGGGAGCCTGGATCTTCCCCCCTCTTCTAACGAGGCAGTGAGGGAGCAATTTGACAGAATTGAAGTTTCAAGCTCAGCGCCGCCCAGCGGCAGCATTATTCGAACCATGCATCCGAACTTACGGCAGACGTCCCTCATACAGAGCCGACCTCGGTACAGCAACCCTGGCAGCCGCTGCAATGAAGCAGACGACGTGCTTTGGTCGAGATGCAAATTGATATCATTAGCTCGAGAAGGGCCTGTCGGCAAGGCGAAGGACGCTCCAAATCTTCCTCGAGCGAACGAACTAGCGGAGGAAGAGCGTGGCTGATGACTAGATAGCCCGAAAGAACCCAGCTGCAGAGACACTAAGACTAACTTACTGTACTGTACTGTACATAGTGTATGAGCGTCAGCCGGTCAAGTGCCATCGCTGCACCAGCTGATCTGTTAATTTCACAGCCGAGCCACTCTAGCGCTGAATTTTAACCTGCTTTGCAGCAGCAGCAGCAGCAGTTCCCAAACATCCATGCAGTCAGGGTCTGCTTGGTCGAGGCGAGGTAGAGCGAGGCGAGGCAAGGCAGTCCTGCGGAGAAGCAGAGGCGCCGATAGAAGTTTTCTCTCGCAATCTCAGATACTGTCTGATGCTCCTTTTTTGACGGGCAAATGCTCACAAAGAAAGACGTTGGAACGAAGGGCAAAGTGTACTGTACACGATAGCACGTTTCACTATTGAGAAGGAGGGGCGATCAAAGACACCCTGCTTCGACTGTATCGGAAGCGTTGTCGAAGCCGGGACAAGTTGTAACCAAGCGCCGAGACAAGAGCCGCTGCCGATGATTGAGATCTTGCACTTCCAGTTGACAAGAAGGTCTCTGTCTGTATTGTTTGCAAGAAGCAAGCGAAACAAGTAGATTCTACAACGCAACTCCCTCGGGGTCCGTCGTTGGACAATCGGAAGCTAGCGTGTATCATCTAGATTGCCCAATACTTTTGGGCGCACTAGCACAAATTTTCGACACCAGATCACAGGCTACCGTCGTTCGCTCCATGATCTACACACAGACCCTTGATCCGGCTTCAGCTCCTGCTGTAGCGGTAATAGTCCGTTCTTGCCGGCGATCACTGATGATCAGCCGCTGAGGTCAGAGATTCGAACAGTTTTACGGTCGAACTCACAATGACTTCGTCCTGCCCACACACAAAAGAGGCTATGGCCAGCTTGTCACCAGGACCTCTCCAAGATCTGCTCCCCCTCGTCCATCAAGGTAACGAGGAACAAGACGAAGAAGAAGTATGAGAAAGCGACGAGGAACTGCAGGCAGGCAACGGAACAACGGAAGCCAAGCTCGCTTAAGGTGGCTTTGGCAGGCAGTGTGAAATATCTCAGTTTAACTTAACTTTCGAAAAGTGCGGTGAAAAAGGAAAAAAAAAAAGAATTGGGGCTTGCAGTCTTTATGCGCGTCTGAGACCGCAATCCCGCAGATGTCTCACATTGCCGACTAGCAGATACAATTCGTTGCGCACCAGAACAGTCTTACTCGCGGACCTACCATTAAAGCCCCTCCCGCTCGTCATCTGCCCTCTTGCCTTTGCCTCTTGTCTATCTCTTCGTTGACCTCGTATTTTATGTCTGGTGATAGAGACGAGCGCCTTTTGCCATGCAGCACAGAAGAAGCAAAGCATGCTGCGATGAAGGGGTAAAGTTGATGACTGCGGATCAAATATGAATGAGAATCGCCTTCACCTGATCAAAACCTGACACAACAAGCATTGTGAATGGACGAACAGCCAAAGAACTGAACGGCCAAGCTTTTTAACAGAGGGAAGATTGAATGGAAGCGGCTAAGCTGCTGTTCTGTTCGCCTCTTTCCATGCCTCCCGTCTTCTGGACCGAAAAGCCACCTCGACGTCAACATTGAGGGAGGCCCTAGTCATCAGCCTCGTTTCTGTCCCGTTGCCTCGACTCGTCGCTGTCGCACAAAGCCTGTCGGCTGTGGCGAAGGACGGTAGCGGTTTCGGTGTGGTAGAACAGCATGACCAAAGGTTCGAACTCCATATGGTTCACCGTCGCTCGTGCTCTGCATGACCGCGCTGCCTCGGTGGATGTGGTCTCAGCCTCCTTCGCAATCGCAAACTTGCCCTTCCTCGCTGCCTTCTCCTTTCCTGAATTGAGGGTGATTAGAGTACGACTTCGCCTCCACAGCTATGATGTAGAAGCATGTGCGCGCCTCGGGTCGCGATCACCTGAGACAAGGTCTGCCTAAGCGCTTCCCTCACCTTGGCTGTTGCCTCGCTGAGAAACTCGCCAATCTGATACCTTGTTACCCGCCCGCAATGTGGGTCAAGCCCCGATCATGGGGGGGGCGAAATTTTGTGCTTGCACAGGGCGTCGACTCTGGCAAAAGCAGTGGCAGCAACGTCTTTTCCCCTTGCTGTGGTATTGTCTCGCCTGTTCTTGCCGCTGTCCGAACACCCTTGCCTCTTGTCCCCGCTTCGTCTGCTTGTCTCTGCCCCGTCCTTTCTCCTGTTGCTCAACAAGACAAATAGCCGCCCGTCCCGACCTTGTTAGCCGTCGTTGTGTCTCAGGATCAGTGGTACACTAACAGTGTCAGTGTCAGTGTCAGTGTCAGTGTCACCAGAGCCTCGATTGCAGCAACGATCTGGACTCGGCCACACAATGCAAACGCCGTTACCGTGTCGACATGTAGGTAAGTGAGTTGCTGTACTCAATCGTAATTCACCTTCAGCCGCCTTGTCTCACCTCGAAGCAGGCGCCGTGTATCGCCTTGCATTTGACTGCCTTACCCCCTGACTGCTCGCTGCCTCCAATTCAACGACCGCACAAACTGCGTTGGTCGGTCACCTCTTCTTCCTCTGTCACACCTCACTTTTGCCTCTCAGCTCTGCGAGAGGGGATAATGATGTGAAGGCGTAACAGAGTGACTGCCTGACGACTTTGGGGATGCAAAAGATCGTCCAAATTTAGACCCGAATCTTGGCGGAAATGGACGATCCCTCTCCCCTTTGCAACCTGCGTTCCTTCGTGATGATTTGCAAATGATTGCCTGATTGGATTGACTGACTCGCTCACTCACTGACAGACGGTCGATCGGTCGAGGCTTTCCGAAAAGAAATTAGGAAACAAAAGGCGTAGCCGCTCGCGACGACACACACCCGATGCGGACAAACAAAAGAAAGGAAAAGGAAAATGATCACCACTGCGTGAGCAAAGTCGGTCTTCCGCATTCTGATTTTTGGTGGAATTCAAATATTCTAGCAATTTACACCCCGATGCAGATCGCTCGACATTCAGTGCTGACGCTGCGCCCATTCTGCTGAAATAATTCGCATTTAGCCGCTTGTGGAAGACAAATTTCGCATACTGTATTTTAGCTCGATTAATTATTTCCTTCTTAATTTCTGCAGTCATTTTCTGCACTGCGCTCATCCAAGCAGTCTGCATTTGTTAGTGCAGAACAGAAGACAGCTGATGCTGTACCGTTACACAGCCGGCTAATGATAGCCAATCCTGTCAGCTTGCTCAGTATGTCTGTCTGTCTGCTTCTATGGCGACTGCCGGTTTCGTAAAGAGCTGGCTGCCGTCACTCAATCAATCAATTGAATGCTGAGCACTTCCATAGTCTACACTTTTCCGCTTGTCATCCTTCAGAGGCCGTTGTGTCTCATGTCGTCCCCTCTTGGCTTCCACGCCAAACTTTGGCATGCAACCCATGTCCTTGCTTCTTTGACTCTTTGACCCTTCCGTTTCTTCCCTGGCTCAGCATGAACCTGTCGGTCTCACTTGGGTCTTCCCCACCAGCAGCATCAGCACAAAGCGGTCGTGGTGCAGAAGCAGCAACAGCAGCTGTGTGTCTACCTCCCCTTCCGTTCTTGCTCCTGAGGCGTCCACTTCCGTGCCTTAGCTTCGTGCCTCTTTGTCTCTCTCTCTCCATCCATGTCCGGATGTGGCTGCCATGCCGTTTGCTTGACGGCTTGATGCCCTCATCCTCTTCCTCTTCCTCATTCTTACTATCCATATCGTCCTAATCCGTTTCCGTCGCCGCTGCATACTTCTCTACCTTCGCTCATCACCGCTTCATCCCAGCAAATCACCACTATCGGTCGTTCATTATTGTTAGCCCAGCTCGCGGCGTCCCTGGCCAGCATTCTATCTAGCCCACACCTTCCCAATCCGGTGCATACCTTTATCCCATCTGCATCTGCATTGCACTGCGTCGCCCTGCGCGGAGCTTCGTTCTGCTCGGCGTAAGTTGCCTCTTCCGGGACATAGCAAGCTCACCGTCTGCGCACAACTCGACAGTGCCTGCGACTCGCCTTCGTCAGCGCTAGTCGCTGCAGGTTTCACCTTATACAGCGATCCGAGAGACCTGGCATGCTGACACGGGCGCTCATCTCCTTCTCTCCGCAATTGTCTCTCATCGTCCTACGCCTGTTCCATCTTGCAAAGCTCTCCTCCTCTGCTCTTTCTTGACTTCTGTCTCTTCCGCGACAGCTCCTTCTGATTCACATCTTGCTTCCGTCTCACGGTGTCTTATCTATCCTTGTCTCTCCTGCGGTTTCGGTTCCTTCCCCCCTCTTTTTTTGACTCATCCTGCTTCGCCCCTCCTTGCTTCCTTTCCATCCACTACCACCATACTTGTCTCACCTTGACACTTTACGCTCTTTACCCAACGCTCTCTTCATCATCCTACATCATTGACAGCTTGGCACAACAGGAAGCTTCTCTCTACCGACACTCAGACAGGACTAAGTCTCAGGGCCGATCAACTACCTCAGCTCGTACCACGCAATCTCTGTCTCACCGAAGCACATTCTTCTTTCATTTATCTGTCCAGTGATGTCGGGTGCTGCTTCCACTAACCCGGCCTTGAGCTTCGGCCCTGCTGGACACTCGTCTCTCGCTTCTTCCAACTTTCAGTCGCCTGATCCATCTTCAAGCACAGCCGGCTACACCACCGTTGGCGGCTTCCCCGCCGGCTTCGGACGTGTCAAGCCGGAGGGGAACAACTACAGCTACGATGAGCAAGCACCTCGATCTCAGCAGCACGGCAACTACTCCCATCACGACCTCGGCGGAACTGGCACTCCGGCCCAGACACAAGCTTTGGGCGGATTCAACCCTTCCACCTCGCAACACTACAACGACCCTATGCGATCGGGGGCCACCGGTCAGGGTCACTATGTTGCAGGGCACACCAGGCATCAATCACTCAACTCTGGCGTGAGCCAGCTTGGTTTGGGAGGCAGTAGTGGCGCGTACTCTTTTGGCGATGTCAACGCAAATCAGTACAACAACTACAACTTGGTCCCCGCTCAGAGGTCTCCTTCAGGACGTTCGTCAGGACTTCCATCTGAGACTTCGCCTACCCGTAGTCGCTTTGCTTCTGCCGGCTACAACGACCCACGCACTCTCAACCGACCACCTTCGCGTCTTGTCGGACTCGGTGTCACCGTCAACAGCAGTGATGAATCGGTTCCCAAGTGGGAAGGTGGCTCGCCAAGATCCCTCAAGCGCTCTGCCGATCCTTTAGAAGATTTGCGCAGCGACCCCGACCACAACCAGCTCCGACGCCCAGCATCCTTCCCCGTTCTGGGTGCAGGCCATGGCGTCAACAACATGTACGGTCGCCCCATGGACCAAGATGCTCGTGGTGCCCGATCGATCGGGCGCAGAACTGGTCGGGGAGGTAACGCCATTCCTGGTCAAGTGACACCTGGTCGATCCAATGCGATGCTTCCGGGCATTGGTGCCGGCGGCTTCTACGATGCCGATGGCCGCCGTGAGTCGTTTGGCTCGAACGCAACTCTTCAGTCCCCAGCCACGTACCACGGCGGCTCTGGCTCTTCGGATGAGCTTGGTTTAAGCGCTGGAGGCCTTCCTCAGCTCATGCGCGCTACTCAGATCCCAGGCTCCATCGCACCAGCACCAGCTATGGCACCTCATGATCCCATGTACAGCCCTCCTGGTGGCAGCGGTGGAGGTGCCCCTCGTGCCAAGCTCGAGCTTCACGGTAATCTCAACGATATGGCTGTGGGATGGTCGCATGACGAGTGGAGAAGCGGTCGTCGTTTGGTGCAATTCTGGAGGCGACAGGAGGGTACCACCATTCATGCTACCTTCCGACCGATTCTGCCATCGCAGTATGTGCCCAACAGCATCGTCATTTCTTGCATCTTCCGCGAGGACAAGAACGAGTGCTTTGTCACGTCGGTCGACACCATTTACCTGCTCGAGGCGCTGGTTGCAAGTCGCTTCACGGTTGAGGAGAAGAACCGTATCCGCCGGAATCTGGAAGGCTTCCGGCCTATCACGGTCAGCAAGAACAAGCGCGAGTGCGAGCGCTTCTTCAAGTTGATCATGAGCTTCCCTAACCCGAAGCCGCGTAACATCGAGAAGGATGTCAAAGTCTTTCCCTGGAAGGTGCTTGCCTCAGCGCTGTGCAAGATTATTGGCAAGTACAGCGCTTCTTACGAGGGTGGACCGCCCGTTCTGGCCGATCTGGGTCCAGATGCATCGTTTGGTGGTATGAGCGCCTCGTCCTTGCCTTCTGTCGATCTTTCCAGTGGTCACTACCGCGATCCTACGTATCCCGGCGCCTCCCCTCCCATCAAAGATACGAGGCTGCCTGACTCATCTTTCGACTACGACCGTTCCGGCGGTGCTGCCGGCATGTACGGTGCGGCCCACCAGCAAGCGTATGGTGGGAGTACATGGAACATGGGCAACCAAGGCATGGCTTTCGGAAACCCAGGCGGATATGCTACAGGCACAGGCAATGTTTCCTTTGCGACCGGCGGAGGCTCGCACAGTCATACGCACAGTGCGAGCAGCTATGATGGGTTCGGCACAGGTGGTCTGACGCAAGGTCAGCCTGCTTCGGACAGCACCGCAGGCGTGTATGGTCAGAGTGCGCCTCAGCAGGACAGCTACGGAAGTGCCACTCAGCCAGCACACAGTCACAGTCAGAGTACAAGCACGCTAGCCGCAGCTGCTGGTGATTACTATGCGGATCGCAGATGATACCAAACCATTCCTGCACCCCCTCATTCCTTCTTCCTTTGGCTTGCTCTTATCTTGGATATCTGTAATACTATCTTTTCCCATTCTACATTGTCACCCGCATCTTCCATTCAAAGGAACGCTCTCGGATCGCAATGTTCCAGGTAGTGTTACCATAGTCTCGTGTAATCTTTAGCCCACTGTCAACCAATAGATTGTATTATCCAACCTTTAAAGCTAGCTAGCTGGCTGACTGCTCGTTCAGGGTGAGTGAGTTCGTAAGGCATCGAAAAAGGGTTCGAGGGTGGGGCTTGAGTTGTCAGGTTGAGCCTCGCTTGTGCAAAGGAGATCTCGGCAGTGCTTGGTGAGGTTGATAAGCGTGGGGTGTGGAGTATAGTCGGAACGGGAAGAGGGGCGGTTTCCGGTTATCAATTTGGGCCGCTTTCCCATTATTGTCAGCGCACGGACGCAACCTCCGTTTCATTACCGAGCCAGTGTCCTCTATATCCTTACAGCCACCACTGCCACCTGTTCATTTCTTTCCAGTATCTCTAGAGAGACTTTGGAAGTATGTCATTCATCAACCCATTCGACGAGGCCAATTTTACCTCCAGAACAGCAGAAATTCCCGCTCCGGCCAACGATCCAGATGTCTCGGTATCCATCTTTTATCGTCATTTCAAGCCTTCCTCTCCCCATGCTGGTGGCGTTTTACCGATCTTGTTACTACATGGACATCCGCAGACACATGTGATTTGGTCTTCTGTTGCACCTGCGCTCGCGAAGACGGGCAAGTGGGAGGTAGTAGTACCAGACAACAGAGGCAATGGGGAGAGTTCTGCTCCAGAGCCAAAGAATGAAGAGGGCTATTCGCGATACTCAAAGAGGGAAATGGCAAGGGATATGGTGGAAGTGATGAAGGGGTTAGGACATGAGAAGTTTTGGGTGGTGGCTCATGATCGAGGCGCTAGAATTGCTCACCGAATGGCGTTGGATTGGGAGGACAAGGTGCAGAAGCTGATTCTGTTGGATATCGCGCCTACTGTAAGTGCCACCCTCCTGTTGTTCGATTTTGATGGGACTAGATGACAGCAAGTTGACAAGTACTTTCTGGATTGTTGATTGTGGACAGCTGGACATGTACAACAAAACAGACCAACGTTTCGCATCAGCCTATTGGCACTGGTTCTTCCTTCTCCAACCCGAGCTTCCCGAGCAATTCATCTCTGCAAACCCTCAAGCTTACCTTCATGCCCTTGTCACCCGTTTCCCCCGCACAAACCCCTCCTCTTTCTCCGCCCCCTCCGCTTCAGCTTCACAAAGCGCGGTGGAAGAATGGCGCACAACTTCATACCTCACCAACCTCTCCCGCCTCCCGAACATTACCGCAGTGTGCGAAGACTATCAAGCCTCCGGACCCACTGGCCCTGACCTTGCACTCGACAGAAAGGACAGAGAGGAAGGGAGGAAGATCAAATGCCCGATGAAAGTGTTCTGGGGCAAAGAGGGCGTGATTCAAGCCATGTTTGGCGGTGGACTGGAGCTGTGGCAGAATTGTAGCGAGATGAAGGTGGAGGGGAAAATGGTGGAATGTGGACATTATATCCCTGAAGAGAAGCCGGAGTTTGTGCTGGAGGAAATTGAGGAGTTCTTTCCCTAGTGCCGTAGTGGTCGAGAGAGAGACTGCTTTGTAAGGACGAAGGAGCACACACTCGCAGACAAAGTCGGTGTGCAGTCTGGGTATCTTTTAGCATTGCAATGATCAACGATTCGGAACAAAGATGCGTCTTTGTGGATGAGTGACGATGGCTGAGCTTCCAAGCCCGGAGCTGTCGAGGTTCCTGGAGTCAATAGCCGGACGACATCCGGATGAACCTGGCGCTGCCAGCCCTGTCCTGCCACAGAGTGAGAAAGAGGATGTCACGGCGACCCCGCTTAGTATCGTGGCGTGCAGACAATTCTGTTTGTCTTTGGCTTGGCGCCAGTTGACATTCCTGACGCGAAGACAACTGCGAGGAAGTTCCTAGGCAATCTCCGACGCTCAGGTCGCTATTGTCGAGGTCGTGTTACGCAAGAAACTGCCATGCTGCTACGTGCGACCGTGTCCATCCATTAGGCCATGGACTTTGGCGCTGTCGCTGTCAATCCATCGTCGATATGAGAATGTAGATTTCGTGAGTCTGAGTGCTGACTGTAATCAATAGTACTGATCCTGTCGCATCACCACAGTATCATCTCCCTCACCCGATTCAGAAGGTGCACCGCTACCGTAATAGTGCGCGCCACCGTCCACCTGATCACCATACATGCCCATTTGCATGTCCATACTGTATGCGTTCATTTCTGCACCTGCTGCAGCCATTGCTTCTGCCTCGGCCATCTCTGCCTGCTCCTGGACAGTTGCCCAGACAGAAGCCTTGTATAGGGTGAGAACAAGGCCCATCTTGCGCTCGAGTACGCGAAGTTGTGTGAGGAGCGAGGCGTGGGCGGAAGAGGAGAGAAGGGTTGATAGCGCAGCAACCTGCGGTAGAAAGAGTAAAGGGAAGGGAACGAAAGGTCAGAGAGTGAAGCAAAGATGGATGAAAGGGGAAAGACGGGAAGCTTACACGTCGAATAGTGTCAGCAAGACGAGCGTATTCTCCAAGGAGTTCTTGTTCGTGTTCTGAGAGGGAGCGATGACTGGCATAAGGGTTGATATAAGGTTTGGGTGCGGACGGCAGCGCAGCGACCTGATCGAGGACTTCTTGAATGGTGGCCATTGTTGCAATGGATGCTGGACGCTGTATCAATCTTGTTGTGGAGATGATGATTGTAGTGAGGATGGTGACGGCGAGCAAATGTTGTGTATGTGGGCGTGTGAGCTTGCGATCTTTTTCTGAACCAACACTTGTACAGAGAGAGAACAACAACACAGCCCAAGTGCTGCAGCAGAGTCTACTGTAGCACGCGTCGCTGTTGCTCACCTGCCAAATTCACGCGCGTCGAGAATTCATTCAGCCAAAACGTCAGAGAGAATGAATTTCCGCGGCACTCGGATAAGAGAGCTGTCAGGGCAGTTGACACTCACGGTGGAGGTAGCAAGACTGTTGTTCTCATTGCTTGCCTGTCACAAGGCATCCGATCAAGTTGCACAACGACCATCAGTGTCACACTTTCATCTATATACCTTCGTGCTGGTAGCAGTGGCGGCCCAACGAGATGTCCCAGTATGGCATCCGAAGTCTTCTTTCATCGTGTGCCCTACACACGACGACGCATTCCACCACATCAACGACATGATCCCTTTACCATCACCACCGCCTCTTCTAGCGGTGCGTCCACCCCAGCTCCTACTGGTACCACACACCTGCATCGCTCAGTCGGCACCACACGCCCAGGCGGGGCCCTAACTTTCCCGCCGCTCTACCTCGATCCCGTCGATCCGTACAGCAACGATCCCTCCAACAACCCGAACTCCGGTAATCAAGGCCAACCACCAGGCAGCTTTGTTCTCGGTTCCACCTTCTACCATCATCCCGAACTCAACGCTCTGGTTTCCAATCATCTCATAGACGCTTCTGCCGATGCACTTGACGGAGCCTCAGGGACAGGTCATGCCTTTCTCAGCAATATATTCTCCAACCGAGATGGCGGCAATGACGATGATTCGGACGGTGATGAAGCAGGTGCGCATGGAGCTGATGGAGCGGGAGCGGTTGCAGTACCGCGGCCAAAAATCACATCCGAATTCGTGTCGCTCAACGAAGATCTGGTGCCAGCATCCCTCGACATGCATGGAGACATGTTGCCTGTTGATCAGCATCCTTCCTATCCGTTCGGCAATCTCTTTGGACCACTGGGGGGCGTGATTGCCGCAGATAGTGCAATTGTGGGTGGTGGAAATGGTGCGCATGGAGCTGGTTCGGGCAGTGGAGCGCTAGGAGCTGGACTGGGTGATTCTGCAGGTGCAGCACTCGGCTTTGACTTTGGCGGCGGACTGGATGGACTCATCAACCTCGGACAGACTTCTCACGGGCGTAGAAGTGCAGTGAGCAACGCATGGAACACTTTCATCAACAAAGCATCCAAGTCGAAACTCGTCGGATCGGCTGGTGCACATGTCGAATGGAATCTGGACGACAACCAGACAGCCACTACATCCGCCAATAGCGCTCCACCACGCAACGGAATCAAAGACGACCAAGCAAAGGCGAAAGAAACTATTCGTTCAGCTAAAAAGCTCGACCTCTCACCAAGCTTGCTCTTCCGAACCAACACTTCCACCGTCCTCGCCCCTCCAACATGGCCTTTCCGTCCTCATGGTCCAGGCAGTACCTCGTACGCTGCATTGTTACGACCAAGTTCTAACATCTTTGGCACCAGTCCGGCGAGTCAAGCTGTAGCAGCCACTCTCGGTGGCCTACCAGCGTCATCCAAAATCATCAAAGAGGTCTGGTCCGATCTCGCACTCGAAGAGCTCGTCCCCCTGCAAGTTGGTGGAACTTCAGCCACTCGTCATCTCAACACCACCGAAAGCGGAGACGCGGAGAGCGAGACAGAAACTGCTTCGGAAAAGCGCAGCAAGAAGCGGAGAAGGAAGTCAGAAGCTGAACCAGATAACATTTTCGCCAAAAGGATTGCAGCGATGGAAGCTGATCCGTTGGACCTTCTTGGTCCTATATCTCGCGAAATCCGTGGTCAGGCCGCGCGACCATGGGGCACTGCAACTTCTTCCGCGAGTACCCGCAGGCATGGTCGAAGAAGAAGAAGAAACTCGAGCTACTCGAATCAGTCTGAAGACGAAGCGGCAGAAGCAAAACACGACGATCCAGAACAAGGTTATACAGAACGCGATCGATTGCAGTATTCGTTCGCCCTACCACCTGCCAATTTCAGTTGGACGGAGTCACCGCCGCCAGACGACAAAGAGGAGAAGCGCGGATCGCAGGATGATATACTACACGTCGAGCCGGACGGTATAGGTTGGTCGACGGCCAAAAGGATATTCATACAAGAGGAACGCGATCGGTTGCTACCCGAAGTGGCATCTAGAGCTGTAGGTGCTTCTGGTGAGATTGAAGCATATCGCGTGCGCGGCGTACGAGCAAACCAAGGCCTTCTGCCAAGACCGGCATGGACTTGGACAGACGGACCCACCGCAGAAGGCGAGCTGGAAGCAGGAGAAACGAGCTTCGCTACAGAGATGTCCGGCTCCACGTCGCACCAGACGGATTTGAACGCTTTACGGCAGGAAGATGTGCAAGATTCTGATTCAGAACAGCAATATCTCGGACAAAGAAATGGGGATGATGAGGAGGACGAAGGGTCATGGCAGTATGGTTCAGAAGATGCCGAGATGCAGCAAGCTTTGCTGGCGCAGTATGGATCCGGAGATGCTGACGCGCAAGTGGATGATGAAGACGATGATGTGCAAGATGATGACGAGGAGGATGCTGGACTCGATGGCGAGGATGGAGAGCAGGAAGAGGAGGAAGAGGAAGTTGCGGTGGAGGACGAAGAAGATGAAGACGTAGGCTCATTTGGCGAAGAAGAGGAAGAAGCGCTGTAATTTCACAGAATGTGACTCACTAATACCATTGCTTTCCAGCAGGTCTTTCCTCACATTTCGTCAAACAAGACTGTGCAAAAATGTTTATCATTCATTGCAGTTGTCGAGGTAACAAATACAAGCAGCCCTAACGGAAGGCACGCCTAATTTCCGCCGCGGAAAGCATGATAAGGACTAGCCTGGTTCACCGGGAACACCAGTGTCTCAGCGATATTGACATGCGCAGGTCTGTTGGCAGCCCAAACGATCTCCTCTGCAATATCTTCACCCGTCAAAGGCTGGAGACCCTGGTAAACCATATCCGCTGCTCCCTTATCACCTCTGAACCTAGTCACTGAGAACGAAGTCTCAACCATTCCTGGCTGGATTTCTGTCACCCTAATCGGAGTATCCACCAACTCCTTCAACAGTGCAGAGGTGAAAGCGTTGACGGCGAATTTTGTCGCACAGTAGATGGATCCTCCTGGGTAACCCTCTCGACCTGCAATGGAGCCAAGGTTGATAATGTGACCAGAGTTACGCTTCTTGAACTCGCGCACGAAGATCTGCGTCAAGTGGATCAAACCTTTGACGTTGGTATCGATCATGACGTCGATCTCGTCAGGAGAGATGTCGCCGACTTTGTCGGTGCCAAGCACCAAGCCGGCGTTGTTGACGAGAATGTCGACGTTCTTGGCCCAGTCAGGGAGGCTGTCGATGAGACCATCAAGTTGGGTACGGTCTTGCATGTCGAGTGTGATGGCGGCAAAGTTACCTCCTGCACCTGTCTGACCCTGTTGATTGGCAAGCGAGCATTCGGTGGCAGCTTTGGAAAGCTCATCAGGTCGACGAGCAGTGAGAACGACGTTGCATCCTGCTCGAGCGAAAAGGATGGCGGTAGCCTTACCGATACCGCCGGAAGCACCGGTGACGAGCACCGTCTTGTTGTGCAAACGCTGAGTAGGGAATACGGTAGTCATGCTTGGGAAGATTCGATCTGGTCCGTCTGAAGAGGATGTATTGCGGAGGATGGAAGCGGTTGCAAAGGGTCGAGCGATACTGCGGGTTGTGTGCAGACGAAGAGCAGATGATAGTAGATGACGGGTCGAAACCTGTGGAACGATACGAAGTACGGATCGTGTAAGTGTGGTCGAGAACGACATGCAGAGGGTTGCAAGCCTTGTTCAGATGATGGTCTGGGTTGGGATAGAATAGAGGATACGGATGGAAAGGCTTAAGGAAAGTGCGTAATCAACCTGTAGAATATTCACCTTTCGGCAACTCCGGGGACCGTAAGCTCCAAACGTGTGTGGCCCGTGCACAATGTCTCTAATTTCACTCTGCAGATCCTCTCAGGCACGAATTCGGATACTTCTTCCGATCATGACCGTTTCTTCGACGCAAAGCTATCTCTCTCTCTCTCTTGGCGCGACATGCGCGTTTCAATCTAGGGGAAAGCTGCGGATCAGGCATGATTCAGGAGATGCAATGCAGATGACGTATGAGAATCGACAATGAAAGGCCTAACAGTTGGACAGCCTCACTGAGCAGGAGCAGACCTAAGCTCCTTTGCCATTTGAGCTTCCTTCCCGCTCAACAAACCTTCTGCCTTTTGTCCTTCCTGAGCCGCCTCGTCAACCACATCACCCAGGTCCTCGACTTCAGCAGCACCTTCGCCGCCATCATCGCCCTCATCTTCGCCGACTTCATCAATCACGAATGCAGGTCGTTCTTGCAGCAGCGCTTCCTGTGCAGCACGTAGAGCTTCTGCCGCCGCTTTGGGTCCTGCTGTTGACAAGTCGCTACCACGCAAGCTGATCCTCTTGTCAGCTTTTAATGTCTGTGAAGGCTGCTTCTCCAATGTTCGCCCTCGGTCTGACGGTGACTCTGACGGTGAAGTAGCCGATGTAGGCGATGTACCTGCTGCAGCCTTGAGGTCCTGTGTTGACGGTGTACGAGCTGGAGCCCGCAATGCGTTGAACAGCCTGTTTCCTAGTGTCGACTTGCGCTCCTCTGCAGCCTTTCTCCTCTCTTCTGCTTCCTTTTCTCTCAACTCTTGCGTATCCATCTTACCACCATCCAACGTCGAGTTCCTACCAAACGACGGCCTCGGCCC
Source organism: Ustilago cynodontis (assembly GCA_928865425.1). Classification (NCBI taxonomy): domain Eukaryota; kingdom Fungi; phylum Basidiomycota; class Ustilaginomycetes; order Ustilaginales; family Ustilaginaceae; genus Ustilago; species Ustilago cynodontis. Next base: position 724,292 of record CAKMXY010000015.1, read on the forward strand.
GGTCACCGTATGCGTCTGCAACCTCTGTCCGACCTGATCTGCCAACTGGTTCATCTTGGCCTTTCCTTCTTCACCCAGGAGATTGCCAAGGAAGCCGACAACCTTGCCTCGTGCACCAGTGGTGACGTCACGACTATATGTGGCTTCGCTTGTAGCCCAGCTGCTCTCCTTGCTTGCTCCTGGGACTGCTCTTGGTGCGCCTGGCAGACTGGGCGCGGTATGCCATGCGTAAGCGCCTCCGCTCTGAGATCGTTCGACGGGTTCGAGATAGAAAGATTCGGTGAGGTCAGATTTGAAAAAGGATTCGAGCACGGGAGAAGACAGAACGAGCATGCGGAAGGAAGCAAGTGATAAGAACGGTACATCTTGGCCGATGGCATCTGATGAGGCTTTGCTGTCTTTGGCCCCCTCGGACGCTGCAGCTGCTGTTGTAGACGTAGCTTCTGTTGAGGTAGAGACATCCGCAGCTGCAGGACCTTTCTTGGATTCCTCACCGTCTTCATTGCTGGACTTTGCGGTCGTTCCGGCATCGCCCTTGCTTTCGGCTTCGGCTTTCAACTTGCCAGCACGGTCGACTGCGATCTCCCAGAGTGCGTCTGAGGCACGGTTGAGCTCTGATTGCCATTCGTCCGTTCCCTCGCCGCGAACTTCACTCTTTGGCAGATCGGAAGCTGACTCGAGATTAGCGGTCTTGTCGCCAAGTAAAGAGACAAGCTCATCGGCGACAGCAGCTCTTGATCGACCAGCGACGTATGTGACAAAGCGAAGTCCAGGATATTTGGCCTCGTATATCGCATTGAGCCTCGCAAGCTCTGTGTCATGGCAATCACAGGAGTTTTGAGCAAAAGATGAGATCAATATGATGGCTCGTACACCGTCCGTAGGTTTGATGTTGGCATGTACTTACTTTCGAGTGTAGCAGGATCTACTTGACCACCCTTCATTTGCTCCTTTCGACTTTCCTCACTGAGCTCGGAGGTTGGCGCGTTGAGTGGCGCACCGATCCTTGGGTGTCCGCCGATGAACTTTGCGCGCCGTCCGACCTCCCATCCTGGCTCGTCTTCGACGCAAAAGCGAGCGACATCGAGCAAGCCTTCATATGATTCCGGCCGAGAGTCTTCGGGAAGGTCGGCAATGGCAGCGGCTGACTGAGACGCAAGATCCGGTAAGAGCTCCTTAGGGCATTCTAGTAGGCGCAAGAGAATAGGTGAAAGCTGGTCGGGTGTTGCGTTCGGGATCTGGCCCGGTGGAATGATGGATCCTGTCATCGCAGTCGAGGCGTTTATGCTCCTAGTAGCGACGGAAACTTCGGTGCGGTAGTGACGGCTGGTCAAGACTGCGAGCTCAGCGCTGCTAGACATGTGCTGGTGAGTGCAGATATGCTTTTAAGTTGACGTTGAGTGAAGGTGAGAAGAGGAGAGATTTTGACATATGGTGAGTGCGTGTGGCATGCACGGACGCTGGAGAGAGTGTTCGCTGTGCTGCTTCGCTTCCCGAAATTCGGCTTTGGCCGTTGACGTATAAGTGTGAGCCAACAAAACACGTTCGCTCTAACAAATGATATGAGCGCCAAAAAAAGAAGACGCAGGAAGGATCAATATCTCGACAAAGTGGTCAAAGAGCAACACTCGACTCCACTCTTTGATCGGCTTCATCGTCTTGGCTCGTGGTTCCTCGCCATCAGCAACTAACCCGGAAGCAATCGTCCCACGAGCAAGAGTGTCGATATCGCCGCTATGTCGATGTCCTCCTCTGCCATTGCAGGACCCTCGCAGTCCAAGGTCGAGACCAACTCACGTGGCATCCCCCACGCTCCATTCATCGTAGGTTCTTGCACCAGTCACTTCCAATGCACCACCTCAACGTTCACTACTGAGCACCACTGACCTTGTTTCTGCATCACTGTACGCCCCATCTCTACCACAGTCCAATGTGCAAGAATGCCTTGGCGGACCACACGAGGATGTTGAGCCAACATTGAAAAAGTTCCAAGAGACCATGTCCAAATACAAGTTCATGGAGCTCAACACCGCTCAACGACGTCGTGGTCTCGAAGAGAAGATTCCAGACATCCGAAAGACGCTTCAAATGGTCAAATTCTTGAAGGAGAAGAAGGACGATCCAGAATCGATAGAGACCACGTTTGAGCTCAATGATACCCTTTATGCAAAGGCTAAGCTCGATCAGGTCGACAGTGTTCACCTTTGGCTTGGTGTAAGTGGCTCGATCTCTTCTTAATGCTTCACTGATGTGCACGCCATGCTGATCATTGCTTTCATCCCCATCTCTCTATCTTTCGTTGTCGTTGCGATCACAACAGGCAAATGTGATGCTTGAATACCCAATCGACGAAGCCATTTCCTTGCTAACCAGCAAACTCTCTGGTGCAGAAAAATCGCTCGAATCCTCCAAAGAAGATCTCGACTTTTTGAGAGAACAGATTACTATTATGGAAGTCAACACTGCTCGCGTACATAACTGGGACGTCAAGCGTCGTCGCGAACGCAGAGAACAGCTCGAACGAGACGGTCTCACAGAAGAAAAGGATGCCGACAAGGCGTCACAGGCGTCGTGAGTTTTTGCTCCTTCCTCCCCATCTGTACCATATTGTCATTAGCAAATTCAAACTCCAACAAGCAAGATCTATGACGGCGTGCATATGTGGTGGAGAATTGTGACTGAAACCAAAGTGCTTTTTGTTTGTATTTCTGGTGTATGTGGTAGCAGCAGGTGGCTTTCGGACGATCGTGATGGAAGTGAGAGGCTGGCGGCAAGTAGGAACGAAGCGCAAGAAGAGCCAGGCTTACGGACCGTACCAGAGACAAACGAGGAGCAAGCGACAGCGCTAGATAGCAAGCCAGTGGACGAAGCATCGACATTTGCGACACCCCAAAGCAGCGATACGAACAACGAAGCATCGGCAATACAGCCCGCTGAGCCGAAGCAAGACGTACACACTGACAAGTCGGCGGCAGCGCCGATGGATGCGAAGCAAGATGCGGTTCATCTCTCAAGCACTGAAGTTGTCCCCACAACCAAAGCGGCTGCCTCCTCAACCCCATCAAATGCCCCCACAACCAATTCAACCACCGATCGAAATGGCATCGACCGCACAAACAGCCTCCCAGCATCCATCGCCTCCCCAGCAACAGGTGACCTCGCCTCATCAACCACTCTCATCGTCCCTCCGCTCAACTTCTCCATGGTTTCTCGCGGCATATACCGCTCCGGTCACCCCAACGAGCGCAACTTCGAATTTCTCCGTCGACTCAACCTCAAATCCGTCCTCTACCTTGGCACCGAAGACTACCGCAGCAACATGACCAATTGGACTGCTTCCCAAAACATTCAGACGTTCCATCTTCGACTCGCGATCAACAAAGAGCCTACAGCCGAGATGGACGAAGGTGACGTGGTCAAAGCTCTGCAGCTGATTTTGAAGCCTGAGAACTGGCCCATTTTGATTCATTGCAACAAAGGGAAGTACAGAGTTGGATGCATTGTGGGGTTGGTCAGGAGGTTGCAGGGCTGGAGTCATACAAGTATCTTTGAAGAATATAGCAGATTTGCGGGGACCAAGATTAGCGATTTGGAGTATATTGAGGTGTTCGACCTGTCAAAGGTCTCTTTGACGAGGTGAGCAGAGGTAATCGAGGCCAAGAACAGAAATCGCAAGGTACCGTGTCCTTGATCTTGCCCCCCAGGTCGGAGAAGGAGAGATAAGCTGAATATCAGAACCACACCTCGACCCAGTTTCTCTGCTGTGCGTCTGCGTGTGCTCTACCGCGAACAGCTTCCAGAATCCGTGCTCTTTCCCACTGCCACATCTCAACCTTGCCGCTTGAGTGAGGACAATGCACATGCTGTATGGCTGAGAAGGTGTCGATCGTAGGTGAGCCGTCTGTATTGACACCATCACTAATCGAGGATGCCAAATATGTGACTCTCGGCCTAATCGTGTTGCTCGCAAGTTCCCTGAAGCTGGCACGAACAGGATTTCTACCTAAGGCGATGTTGGTGAGAACGTTGAAGTCAGCCCCAGTAGTATTATTGACGCGAACTGTGAAGCCGTTGTGGGCTCTGTCCATATGGTCTCTTTCGTATTGGAGGCCACGAATGTTTGTCCCTGTTGGAGAGTGCCGTTGGTGCCACGGCTCAATGTGATTTCGTGCTGCCTTGCCAACGAACTTCTCGCAGAGCACACTGAGAGCGAAGCCTCCGGCCTCGAGGACACTTGGTTGTCGTGGATCAGACAAAGCGTCGCAGCCAACGAGCACCAAGTGTTGTAAATGTGGCCATGCAGCAGAATCTGGCGTGGCCCATGATACTGACACGATGGCATCTGCAGAGACCCACTGGCAGTAGCTGAGATCCAGCGTCTTGAGGTTCGGAAGCTTTCGACTCAGTTTCCGAAGGTACGAGCTTGCCCTCCGAGAGTGCGCCTCTCGATCGTCATGAGCATGAGACGCAGAGAGCTTCGACCCAGCCAGGCTGAGTATCTCCAGGTTTGGCAGCTTTGAAAGAAGGGTCATCATCACCTCGAGCGGGACGTCAACTGGATCGTGTTCGACAAAGTTCGTAGATGCATTGTTCCAGCCAGCCAAGCTGAGCATGCGAAGGGACTTACCCAACTGACCGTTGTGCATTGTGGCGATCATATTGTGCAAGGTTATTTTTGAGATGCTTGAAAAGGACAAGTCTAAGGACGAGCCAGCATCGTCACAACTGTACCGTTCATCTGCATCTGCGCTTGTCTCCCAGTCCTCTTCGATGCCTTGTTGATCTTCAATGCTTTCGAGCTGCATCCCTGCGTTCTTGCTCTTGTCCTCGGATAGCAGTGCTTGAGCCATCGATTCGCTTAGAGGGAACTCTGTAGCAGCGAAGCGTCCGAACATTGCCATCATGCGCTGACGCATGTGGCTCGGCAGATATTGCAGCAATTCGATTTTCTGCGATCGGTCGAGAGCGATGGCCTCGGCATGATGCTTGCCCTTGCCGATGGTCCCGCCAGTAGACAAGGGTCGATTAAGGTCGTCGGCAATAACACAGATAGCCAGGTCTCGAAGGGACAGTAATGGCGAAACCGGGTCAGTCGAGCTTGAACAATCGTAGAAATGTCGAATGCTAGCGCATACTGCGCATCGTTGGAATCTAGCTTTGAGTGTCGGTGCCATGGTCTCGGAATGAGGAGCAGCTTCGCCGTCTTGCCGTGGTCCGAGGATTTGATCATCTTGGCCATTCGAGGAAGAAGCCAAGTGTTGCAAGCGCTGGCTATTTAAGTGTGTTGCGGTGCCTCTACGGATGCTGAGTCGATCAAACTCGTCGCGCCAAGACTCCGGCGGTATAGGACCTGCGACCTGTCGTTTGAGCTGCCTTTCCCTGGAACGCTCTTCTCGGTCCCTCTGCGCTTGTTCTGTTGAGGAAAGGAACATCAGTCCGGCACGAGAAGAAGAAGCTGTGCTTGACTGCGTGTGCTGCGCCAATGCTGAAGTTGGCAGTCCCGACTGGAACTGCTGCTGCTGACTTGCTGCATCTTGCGCACGGGCAAGCTTAGCTTGAAGGTTCCTAGAACGGCGCAAGTCTTGCTCTCTTGCTCTAGCCAGGCGCTCATTGACGCTGGACTTTGACGATTCGGCCGCCTTTCCAAACATCTTGAACAACGTGAACAACGTGAACAACGTTCAGAGGTTGAGCTTGCGCATTCTGCCAGATCGAGGAAGGACGTGGTCCCATGAGAAGGTGTGAAGGAAAGGCAGGGAAGGTTGACAGGGGCGAGAGGTTATCATAAACTCAGCTTAGTGTGATGTTTGTGGAGGTGTGACTTCTCAAAAATTCCAGCTTTGCCGGAAAATGCGCGGAATAAAGCGCCGACGAAAATGATTGTCACAAAAGAGGATCCACTATCACAGTCTGGGCATAGGAAGCAATATGAATACAGATACATTGACATTGACAACACTATACTGATTATACTAGGGGGGTATTACGAGTAGATGTAGCATCTCGCTGGCTTATGAATAGATCAAGAACCAATCATGGCGCTGAGCATGCGCTTGTAGTCACCGCTGGTCTCGCCTTCGACACGGTTCTTGAGACCCTTCTTGTGGAAGAGCTGGGCGTATGCGGGCTTGATCTGGCCCTCGAAGCGAGGCTTGTTCCAGTGAAGACGAGCGACGCGATAGACAAGACGCTCGTCCTTGGTGCCCATGCCTTTCATGCTGTCCTCGAGCAGACGTGCATCGCGCGTGACGCCCTGCCCGTCGTTCTCGGCGCCGTCAACAATGTATCGGAGAGCATCCTTCATGTGACCGGAGAACTCTGAATCGATCATCTTGGAGAGTGGCTTTCGGTGTTGACGCTGGTAAGCCTGGGCGACAGCGGCAAGGTGTGGGCTGCTGCGCTGGATGAGGATACCGCAGATGGCAATCTCATCAGTACCAGCGCCGCGAGCAGCATTGTGGAGGGCAACGGCATCCGCTTCGACGGCCTGGTGGTCGATGGGAGCAGTGTCTTCCTGACGAACACCCTGCATGGCCATGACGAACATCCGCTTTGTCTTGAACGAGAGCTCGTCCTCGACCACCTTTTCGAGGTTCTTGCCGTAAGTGGCCCGGTAAGCCTGTTTGAGGATGTGCATCTCCATGTTGGTCCTGCCGAGAATGACTTCGTTGAGCAAGTCCTCGTGTGTACCAGCACCCTGACAAGCACGCTTGATGAGCCAGCAGTCGTACAGGACGGGACCGAGCACCTTTGCGCGAAGTGCGGCCTCAAACCAGCCAGATGCTTCCTTTTCGAGTACGATGAGCAGGTCCTTGCCGACGGTGGCCTTGAAAGTGTGTCGAAGAGCATCGATCTGGTAGGCATCGAGTGGTGCTAGTGTAGCAATGAGAGCGCCCTCGTCTGTGCCGAAGCCTTTGGTGGCTTTGCGAAGCTTTTCGACATCCTGAGCAGGGTTGTACCCGGGCGGGGGCGGCGCAGGCATGTTGGGAGGTGGAGGAGGGATCGGTACGCCGAGGTAGTAGCCACCAGCCGCGGTTGAAGGTGGTGCAGGAGCACCGTACGCATGCTGAGGCGGAGGCAGGTGTGCATGAGGATGGTGGTGATGGTGATGAGGAGGAGGTGGTGGTGGTGCGTGGTGTCCGTGCGGTGGGCCAGGAGGAGGAGCATAGCCACCACCGTAGGGTGCTTGAGGAGGAGGAGGTGCACCGTAGCCTCCGGCGTGAGGAGGAGGTGGTCCGGTAGGAGGTGCGTAGCCTCCGTAGCCACCTTGAGGCATGGGAGGAGGAGCTCCATAACCTTGAGGAGGCGGGTATGGGTTTTGCTGCCAGGACATGATCTCTTGAGAGGTTGTGTGTTTGTGTGTTTGCTAGTGTGTATGTGTGTCCACGGAGAAGGTGGATGCGAATGGTGGCAGACGATGAAGGAACGAGTCAGGAAGATGCTTGCTTATATGTATGTACAGTACAGTAGACTGGATGTCAATCGGATGACCTGTCTCTGTGGGCGGAGTGCAAGGCCAAGTTGATATGAAATGAACAAAGAGAGTGCAATTCGGCCATCTTTCCTCCACAGTTCTTGGGTTCATGGTTGAACGAGTGTTCTTGTGCCTGTCTCTTGTGATTCCTTGGCAAAGGAGAAGGGACCAACGCTCGCTGTGCTGCCGTTTCTACACAGCCCAATTTTGACAGGCACGCGAAAGGGAGACAGGGCAGTGTTCCCGTCTCCCTTCTCCCGCCTCTGTGCAAAAGTGGCGTCGCGTAAACTGCAAGTCTCTGCACAGCAAAATGAGAAAAAGCGGTGCGCACGGTCGATCCAAAAGACGTCACGACACTGCTTGGCTGCCGGGCCTTGCATCCGACCTCTTCTTTGTAACTTGCAGTCTGGTTCAAGTCGCGTAAATTTCTGTCGATCTTACACTGGTACGCTCAGTAACTGTAACCAAACTCCGCATCCGTGCACGAGATCCACATGCTTGTCAGGGTCTGCCCCCCTGAACGAAGCCAACGAACAGGCCATCTCTTTGCTCACCATATCCTCAGCTGTATAGAACCATTTGCTAGAAGCTATACCTCCTCAGCAGGATGGATCTCGACGCAAAGCTGCCCCAGCATGTTGGGGATAGCAGCGTGCACCACCCACACCATGCTAGCAACAACCTCCCGAAGCCGTATACCAAGCGTCAAGCGCTTCGAGATATCTTGACCGGATTCAAGATCGCTCTTTTCATCTTTGTCATCTTTCTTCACCCTCAGCAAAGCTTCTCATATGCCGCAGATCTCGCTTCAGGTGCTTGGCATTGGCCATGGTCTCCTCGTCCCGTCAAGACCAACATCATTCTCATGATCAGTGATGGCTACGGTCCTGCATCTGTCGCCTTCACTCGTCACTTTGCCCAGGCGCTCAACAACGATACAGACTACACCAGCCTGTTCCAGCTCCCTCTGGACAAAATCCTCGTTGGTACCCACCGCTCTCGCTCTTCCTCGTCGCTCATCACCGACTCGGCTGCCGGTGCTACTGCCTTCTCGTGCGCAAAGAAGTCGTACAACGGCGCCATCGGTGTTACTCCAGATGGCAAACCGTGTGGTACCGTCTTTGAAGCTGCCAAACGCAAGGGCTTACTGACTGGTGTCGTCGTCACTTCCCGTCTCACGGATGCTACCCCTGCAGCTTTCATCTCCCATGCCGCTTCTCGTGCCGAAGAGCCCCTCATCGCTTCTCAGATGATCGGAGGCAAACAGAACCCACTTGGTGAACGAACGCTCGATCTTGCTATCGGTGGAGGAGGTTGTGCTTTCCTGCCCAGTTCTAGCGACGTTTCGTGTCGTCAGGATGACGAGGATACCGTTGAGTATGCTAGACAGCTTGGCTGGGACGTTCGTATCGCCTTCCCCACCAATACCTCCTTCGACTCTCTCAACGCGAATGCGCAATCAGGCTCGGACGTGTTCGGCGGCGAGCCTGAACTTCCCTTCATGGCATTACTCTCTCCCGGCAACACACCTTATGAGATCGACAGGGTCAACATCCCTGCTCCACTGCCTCTCAAACCCCTTTCTCACTATGCAAGCAAAGCTCTTGAGCTCCTCGGAGGATCTAAGCAGAATGACAAGGGCTTCATCCTCATGATCGAAGGTTCCCAAATCGATCTCTGTGCCCACAACAATGATCCTGCTTGTCATGCTCGCGAGGCGCTCGCCTACCACGACACCATCGCTCTCGTCAAAGACTGGGTCGACCGTCACAACACCAAAGACGAGAAGACGCTCCTCATTTCCACTTCGGATCACGAGACAGGTGGTGTCACTTTGGGCAGACAGCTCACCGTCGACTATCCCAACTACGCCTACTATCCAGAGCGTCTGCTCAACGCCAAGCACTCCACGCCTATCCTCACCGCTGTTTTGATCGACTTTGTTCGTGTCCAAAAGCAACGAGCGCAGGCGGAAGGTGGTCATGTCAGCGAGAAGCTCGTTCGTGACTTCATTCACCAAAAGATCCTTGGCAAGTCAGGTCTCGGCTTTGAGAACGAAGAACAAGGTGGAGCGCCAACTCCGGCTGAAGTCGAGGCAGTGTGGAAAGTTGTCAAGAGCGAAATCCTCTCGGTTGCAGATGCAGAGAACGGAGACGCTCTATTGGAGAGTGCGGCTTGGACCGCTCGCAACGCCCATGCCACAGCAAATGACGTTCACGGATTGGCGGCATTGGGCCCAGTTCCAGGAGTCAACCTCGATGGCATTCGCAGGGTCATCTCTGACATTGCAGCCAGGAGAGCCGAAATCGGCTTCTCGACCAGTGGACACACAGGTATCGACATTAACGTCTACGCCCACGGATCCGGAATGCACAAGCTCCTCGGTAACCAGGACAATACCAACATCGGCACTGTCATCACAGATCTTCTTCAACTAGACCTTGATGCGGTCACTTGTGATCTCAATAAGAACTAGAGTCGTGCTTGCATTATATCGTAGATACACATCAACTCAAATTGCAATCTCATCCGGAAACACTTTCAACGCAAGAAATGTAAGACAAGCAGACACAAGACAATGTGAAGATGATTGAGACCGATTCAAGGAATTGCTGGGTTAGGGTTAGTGTGAGGTTTTTGGGTAGACATGATTGATGACAATATGTGTTAAAGTGATGTTGAGAGTTCCCGCTTCCCAAGATGATAGATCCCACTGCTGCTGCCATAAGTATCTCCGAAGAAGGGGAAAAGTATACAAGATGGCGGACACTTCTGACAACCAACAGCGAGCATCCCGAGATACGAGAATCGTTGAACAGCGCAACTAAAGTCGCGGATGAAGAACATTGCAATCAGCCCAGCAAATCCCATGATTGAAAACCACTGAGAGCAATGCCTTGACCAACGTAACCGCGCGCGAATAAGGTCCAACTTTTTGGTGATAACCCAGCACCTCACTCCAGTATGAAGCGATGGAATGTCGGGAGGGAATAGATGAGAGTGAACAATGCAAGGAGAGAGATGATACAAACGGAAGCCAAACACGAAACAAGAAACACTATACCCCCCCTATCCCGGCTACGATCTACAACGCCACAAGTGCTGCTCTACTTTATGCAGGCTGTGATGCTGTAACCAAAGAACGGGACGAGAGAAAGCATGATTGTTTGCGCGCTTAGTTCATTCGTCGGACAAGAGCGTTGATAGCCTCGCCACGGTCACCAGTGTTACCGCCCTCAGTGTAGTGGGTGAGCTTCTTGCCCTTGAAACCACCGTTGGGGTTGGAGAGCTTGAAGGCCCAGAGGAAGTTGGTGACGGCCTTGAAGTTGGGGCCACAGGTGGCGATCTCGTGAACGATGTCCTCGATCGAGAGGATACCGTACTTGCCGAGGTTCTCCTCGATGATCTTGTTGTCGTTGATGGGGAGACGCTGGCGGTTGACCTTGGCGTAACCACGCTTGTAGACGAGGTCACGGATGGTCTTGAGGTTGGGGGCACCGTAGGTGACGTAAGGCTGAACAAGCTGGAGCATCTGCGAGGTGGCCTTGGTCAAGCGAACGAAGACACCGTTGTTGATCTGGAGGAGACGGAGGAGCTGCAAGATCTTGCGGGGCTTGGGAGCGATGTTGTTGATACCACGGAGACGGACAACGAAGACGACCTTGGGCTGGCCGGCAACGTAGAAGTCACCCTTGGCCTTGGCGGCACGGCGGAGACGGATTTCCTCGCGTTCAGCAGTGCGGTACTCCTTGGTGTACTGCTCGGCGCGCTTGAAGATGACCTTGCGCTTGGCGAGGTTGGCCTGTGTATCGTAACAGCAAAGATAGCAGGAGGAGCAATTGTCAGAGAACTGTGCCAAGTGATGGGAGACACAATCGAAGCCTAGTCGAACATTCGCTTGCGATCCGACTCCGTCCTTATAATGGAGATACATTTCCAGAAGTGCTACTGCTTTCCAACCTCAATGCATGTGTCCAGATCAAAGGTGAACCTCAGCCCCGAAAGATGGTATATTTCGGCAGCATTGTCCGTAGACTAGCCCGAATGTTGGTTGTTATGCATCACTGTGTTGACTCTTTGACCTTGCTTGCTTCTGTGCTTGAACTGTTGTTCATGTTTGCCCGTATAAAGTTTCCACCGAACTATCCATGACTTTCTCCTGTAAATGTCCTGACTAGGCGTGAATTTACGCTATACATACCTTCTTGGTTTCGGCGGCCTTGGCAGCCTTCTCCTCACGGGCCTTGGCATCGGACTTCCTCTTCTTGAGGAGAGTCTCGGGGACGAGAACGTCGTGGGCCGCGGGGACGGTGCTGTAGAAAATGCAGTGAACAAGTGAAGATGCGATGATGGAATGTCAGCAAAGCCATAGAAGGGCGTCGATTCATTGTTGTGCAGATGATGTTGTGATCCCAGCATAGGCAGCAATGGTCGATTTGAAGGAGCAGCAATTTGTTCGAATGGTAGACGCTGTGCCACGCTGATTTGTGGTCGTGAAATTGCAAAGAGAATGCTGGTGGGATCGAGTCGAGGTATCTACGAATGCGGAGGGCATCTGTTGTCTCGTATAGCATCATTTGATGATCCTCCGATCAGACTGCTTCTCGATGTTTCATCCAGGTTTTCTGATGCGAACCAAGACCGAATCTGCTAAAGCGTCCATGTCCTTCTCGCTGCATGGCCAGCTGCTGCAACGGCTTGCTGATCTTTGTTGATCAGACCATGGTATCTCTTTCATCGTCTGCTGTACCGTCCATCCTAATGTCAAAGCGTCCTTTATCTATATGGTCTGACCGTCTTAGGCCGACTCAGATGCTGTCTGTGATGCGATGACGATGGTTGAGATGCTGAGTATCGGTACGTGCATGTTGACTTCATGAGCGGAACTGCTTGGTGGCGGTATCAGTGCTTCTCCTGATGCTGGTACAAATGCTGAAGCTGAATGCGGTCGGTGTCGTTGTTGCTATGCCGTGGATCACATCATTCTGAGATGAGATACGTACGTTCGGATCTGGGTCGACATTGTTCTTGACGGAGAGGGGATGGGTGAAGGTGGTGATGGTGACGAGGAGGCTGCAATCGATATTGACCAAGGTGACACTCCGGAATCTCGAATTGGTCGGTCGGCTGGCCTCCTCACTGATTACTGTATTGTACAGTAGGCGGCGTTGACTGGCTGCTGGGCTAGAGAGCAAACTGCGAATTCCTCAAAAGTCTCAACGTTCGCAGCCTTCGTCTCGAACTCAAAATCTTCGGGAGTTGCTGCCACTCTGCCACTCGGCTGCCTCAAGTTTTTAGCATGGCACCATAGCGCTTTCTCAACGAAAGCCAGGCCAAAGTTTCGTGCAGTCTGCAGTCTCAAAGCGGGAGAGTGGATCTTGAACCATTTTCGAAACTGAAAAGGCATCAGACCAGTGTCCGAATCGTCTTTATAGCTAGGCACGTGCATCTCTGCCGGCTCGGCCGGTGCTACCGTGCACTTCGATCTAACACGGAAAAAGCGCAATGCAACTCTCGATGATGACACGCCCTTATGTAATGCAGACTTTTGGCCCAATTCACGCTCAGACCAACCTTACCGACAACGACACACACACCGACATACATGCAGCGTTGGACCCTGAATTTGTGAGTGGCTCTCCGCATCATCAGCTGCATTGTGCCATCTGTGATCGTCAAGTCAGCATTGCATCGCAGAGGTACAGTACTCAACAAAGACATCGCGATACACAAAGCACTCCGGGTTGTGGTCAGAGTAGAAGGGGTCACCATGACAGCGGCTGCATCTCAAACGTCAAACCAAGGCGAGTACTCGTCACCATGCTGTTTGCATTATCGACTCTTTGCTGACTTTGACATCAAATCTTGCATCACATTGATCTCGCGGCAACAGAGATGGACCGGCAGCTTGGAGCAGCAGCTGCTATCTCATCTGCATCCGGCCCATCAGCAGCTGCAGTACAGGCTCTAGAGCAATACAAGAAGAAGGACTCATCAAAAGGTAGCTAGCCCGCCCCCATCGTCTTAAGGATCGGCGAAGGTTCAGGTCTCTGACGACGATGGCATGTTTCACAACCTCGACTGTTCCGCTTCCCATTCCCTCACACAGTGGTCGTCTTCTTCAAAGCTATCGGCAATGCTCCTATCATGCGAAACAACTACTTCCGAATCACCGCGTTCAACCGCTTCCAGGCAGTCATTCAATTCTTGCGCAAGGAACTCAACTTTAAGCCAACAGATTCACTTGTAAGTTGCCTCTTGTTACGCTGACACTACTGTCTGCAAATGCTGACCGAACAACCTCGGTCTGTCCCATCGTCAAAACAGTTCTTGTATATCAACGCATCGTTCAGTCCAGCACCAGACGACACCGTTGGCAACTTGTACAGGGTAAGTCGTTCTATCGTCAGCTCTCGCTGAAGACAGTTTGTTCTGACCCTCTCCGCCCTCATCTCACCATGCATCTTTACTGTCGACAGTGCTTTGGAACCGAAAATCATCTCATAGTCAACTACAGCACAACAGCCGCCTGGGGTTAATCGTATGAAACACGCAGCCTCCTGGATCGCTCATATTCATTTGTACTATATACCCCGGCAATCGATACATGCTATGACTCAACGCACATTAGCGTCTCAATGTTCCACCCTTGCACAATCAGACAAACAGATCGAGAAAACCACGCACCAAAAGTAGAAGGGTAGAAGGTTATAAGATTCATTTTGAGACAGACTGAAAGACAGCGCGGCATCGATCAATCATTATCTGTGTGAAAATGGTGAGGGGAATGACGACGTGCAGGAAAGAGGCACTTAGTAGACCTCGAGAACGTAGCGCTCGTCCTCCTTGAGAGCCTCCATCTTCTGCTCAGCCTGCTCCTTGGTAAGACCCTTCTTGACAAAGGCGCCAACGAGAGCCTCGTGGATGTCGGGAACGGGCCAGGTTGGACCACAGACGAAGAAGTAGCCCTTCTTGCCATCCTCGACATCCTCATCGTTGATGAGACCGTCCTGGAGAACCACCTCGGCCTTGCCGCCGGCAGCCTCGAGCTTCTGGATCTCGGGACCAAGGTACCTTGTGAGCAAATCGCCATCCTCGAGAATCTTGTGCTGGATGTAGATCTTCTTGGACGTGTCACGCGAGAAGGCGAGACCCATGTGCTCAATGACACCGTCCTGAGTGTAGGCCTCAAGCTCCTCACCGTAGAGGTACTCGGCCGATCGGTAACGAGAACCGAAGTAGTAGACCAGGGGACCGACCTCAGCACCCTGAGCCTTCTTGTGGGCACGAGCCTGGATGAAGGCACGGAAGGGAGCAGCTCCGGTACCGAGACCAGCCATGATGATGGGCTGAGTGTCGATGGGAGGAAGCTTCATCACCGAGGGCTTGAGCGAAACGGTGACCTTGGCACCGGGCTTGAGCTGAGACAGGTAGCGCGTGCACTGACCGTATCGTGGGCTGCCGCTGGGAGTCTTCCAGTCGACGGTGACGATGAGCAGGTGAATCGACTCGCCAACAGCGCACTGAGCCGAGGCAATCGAGTAGTGACGAGGCTTGATGGGCTCGACCAAGGTGAGCAGCTGGTCGATGGGCAGACGAGCCGAGGGGAACATGCGAAGCACATCGGCGTAGGTGACGGTCTCGATCTCCGAAAGCTTCTTGAAGGTGGACGATCCTTCGGCGGAGCTGATGAAGCGGAGCCAGCGAGCCTCGTCACGGTTGGTGGCAAGCTTGCCAAGCTCCTCGTAGAAGCGCTTGGGCGGCTTACCAAAGATGTCGAGGTTCTGCTGCAGAGTTTGGAAGACGGTGCGGCTCTCGTGCTTGCCAGCGTTGGTGATGCTGGGAGCGTTGACGATCTCGTCAGCGTCGTAGCCAGACCACTTGATGAATTCGGCGACTTCCTCCTCGTCATTCCATCCGTGGACACCGAGCGCCTCACCAACCTCGTACTTGAGGTCGGTGCCCTTGGTGCTGAGCTCCATGTGGAAGACGTTTCGGTCATAGTCGACGGGAGTGAGGCGGCGGTTCTCGGTGACCTCGACAACCCAAGTCTGCTCGGGCAAGTCGGGACGAAGAGCGTCGGCCTGGGTGTCGTAAGCCTCAGAGAAGAGGTGCTGCCAAGCGGACTGAGCCCAGGTGCTGCGAGTAGGAGCAACCTCAAGACCAACGGTAGCGGCGTCGGGGTTGGCGCCGAAGCCGTTGTAACGAATTTGAGTGGGACGCAGAGGAGCGTTCTCCTCAGCCTCCGAGATAGGCTCGGCCTTGGACCACTCGTCATCGCTGAAGGCGTGGAGCTGGATGGCGCTCTCGGCAGCCGAGACGAGGCCCTCAACACCGTCGAATCCGACAGGAGCGGTGCCAATGACGCGCTTGAGGAAAGCAGCGAGGGCAGCGCCAGAGGTGTTGAGCTGAACACGAAGCACAGCTACGAGGAGCACTGCAGCAGCGATCTCGGCGGGAACGACATTGTCGCCGACCTTGGCCTTTCCGCCGCTGGCGTTGGCGGTCTTCGTGTTGAGCTTCTCAACGACAGCCGAGGCGTCGATGAGCAAGAGACGAGCGCTCTTCTGAGCAAGGACACGCTTGTCCTCGGCGCGAAGCTTCGAGTCAAGCTCGGCAACCTCCCAACCAGGGGTGTTGAAGATCACAGTCCCGCCACGGACGAGCGACTGGAAGGGAGCGTAGCTCTTGAGGGTGGTAGCAGGGTCGCTGACGACGAGCACCTTGGCAGCGTTCTTCTCGGCGGCAAGGACGATGGGAGCATCGGCGGCGGACTCCGGGCGGCTCGACAGGATGATGTCGGAGCGGACGATGCCGGAAGCCTCGAAGTTGTCGTATCGCGAGAGGAGACGAGCGTGAAGCTGAGTGTCGGCGCCACGGTCTCGGATAGCACGAGCGGTAAGCTGAGCAAGAGGAGCGGTGGGGCTCGTCTCGCTGTCAAAGAAGGTGACAACGGTGGCACCGGAGAGGGCGAGCAAGTCGGCGTGGGTCTCGTCGGCCTCGTCGAGAACGTCCTGGACCTTGAGGGCGGACTTGTGGGCGTCGCCGAGAGTCTCGAGGAGCCTGTGAAGCTCAGCAGCGGTGAGGTCCTGGCCGGGAGCAAGGCCGACGGGGAAGACGTGCGAGGGCACATCGGAGTCGGCGAACTCGCCGCCAAAGACGGCCGAGACGATGTCCTCGTAGAGCTGGCCGGAAGCGGCACCGCCGGAGACCTCCTCGAGAACGTGAAGGCTCTCCACGGACTTGGGAAGAGCCTTGCGAAGGTCGGTCTCATCCCAGGATCGCAGGCTGCGGACGGAGAGGAGGGCGACATTATGACGCACAGTAGGAGGAAGAGTGACGAGGACGGCACGAGCAGCCTGACTGTGAGAACCGCTGGGCACGACAAGAACAGTCTTGGCCTTGGGCGAGCCGGTGAAGAGGAAAGGCTCGGGAACATCGACCTTCTGGCCCTTGGCAGGGATGGTAAGCGCACCCACCTCGCGACCGGCGAAGGCACCGTCAAAGACGTGGACGACGTTCTTCTGGGACTGGTAGGCGTACTGAGCAAGATCGACAGCCTCCTGGCGGGTGGAAGAGAGGAAGATCTCAAACGAGTCGCCAAGAGCAGCGGCAGCGGTGAGGACGGAGGCGTAGTCGTTGCTGATCGAGAGCTCCTCGGCGTCCTCGGTGGCGTGGCTGGCGGCCGAGACCTGGAGGACGAGCTTGGCATTGTCGGAACCGTTGAATGAGGCGAGAGTAGGAGCCATAGCAGCAAAGCCAGCGGCGTTGGTCAGGGCAGTGACGACCTTGGCGGGCTCAGTGGATGAGGAGCCGCTCTTGCCGTTGAGGTAACCGACGATAGCGTTACCAGCACCGGAACGGGTCTGCATCTTGAAAACCGAGGGGCGGCCCTTGAACCAACCCTGCTCAGCGGCATGCTGAGCCTCCTTCTCGCTGTAGGAGCCGAAGCCGCCGTTGGCGTCGCTCTCGTAGCTGAAGATGGCGGTGCTGTTGGCGTAAGCGATCGAGTCGATGGCACCGGTGCTGGTGAGCTTGTGACTGGGAACACCGACCAACCAGGATTGAGCAGCAGCCTTAGCAGCAAGCTCGGCCTCGGTAGGTCCATTGACGATGCCGAGATCCATACGGGCATCGAGGTGGTTGGCGCGGTTGACAGGCGAAGGCTCGGGCTGAGCGTTGGTATCGGGCTGAGCGTTGGTATCGGGCTGAGCGTTGGTATCGGGCTGAGCGTTGGTATCGGGCTGAGCGTTGGTATCGGGCTGAGCGTTGGTATCGGGCTGAGCGTTGGTATCGGGCTGAGCGTTGACGAGGCCAGTGAGCTTCTGACCGCCGGCAGTAGCATCGACGCCGTTGGGAGCGACATGACCAGGAAGCGTTGGCTTAGCAGGTGCCACAGGACCAGCACCCTTGGCGTCGACGTCGTCAAGGTGCTTGGAGGCAGGGGGATCGACGCGGCCAGAACCAGTGATTCCCGCAAGAGGTGTCTCCTTGGCGGTGACGGCGGTGGTAGTAGCCTTGTTGGCGGCCTTGTCCTCGGTAGCGGCGGCAGCAGCAGGAGCGGAACGCAGCTTGGCGTCCGAGACCTTGCGCTTGATGGACTTGTTGGGTTTGTGAGCAGGAGCAAAGGCGGCTCGCGAGAGTGCCAGGGTACCGGCACCGATGGCGAGACCACCAGCGAAGATGGCGGCGCTCTGGTAGAGCGACTGCGACGAAGTAGCAGCCATCTTGAGTGTAAATGCACGCAAGAAGAGGCGGCTAGAGGAGGAATGAGATGAGGTGGTGGTGGTGGTGGTGATGGTGAGGAAGGTATTGAGCAGTTAGCGTTCTTCTGGATCTCTCGCTCTCACAGGCGCCGCGTGGGGGAGAAGTGGGAGGCAAAAGATTACAGCAGCAACGCAGCAGCGACAAAGCAAAATCAAGGGGCTCAAGAAGAAGTTGACAGGGTCTAGCTGAACAGCGAACGACAGTGGGCTCTAGGCGAGCCAAAATTCTCAAGAAGATCAGAAGATCAGTCACACAGTCACAAACGAGCGAGAGACCCGTCAAGCTCCGAAATCTCTGATATCTAGGCTGAAGAGCCTCAAAGACAAGAGAAGCTTCAGCTGTCAAAGTTTGCGGGGGACCATTTGCTCGATTGCGCCATTTGAGAATGAAATTGCGGAAAGCGCGCATCGCTCAACCGATTCCAAAATTCCATTCCCACGTCTTCCGTGTCAGATCATGAATATTCACGAGCCTACAGGAAACTACACCATTTTTTGGACACCTTTTTTGCGTCCATTTTTCTTTTATCCTATTGTGACTGCAATGATAAAACTTAAGTTAATGACTATCATACTAACGATTACCCGTCAGGAGATTCCCAAACGCAATGAATATCATCTGAACTCGAGAGTTGAGGCATCAAGGCGAGGCACATTCACATGACGGATTCTCACACAGTACAGTATTGTTGGCCACCCTCGACAGCTTGGCGCTGTGGGTGGATCACCAGCTGTCAAGAAAGTCTTGCGGGGAACCCATTTTTTCAGCTTTCCATATCGACGAACTCTGTCGTCAAACACGCCGGCTCCGAATCATCTGGAGAGTTAGGCAGAACAGAATCAGGAGCTTTGCAAATGCAAGTCTCGCAATGATGCTGTCGACTCGAACACCTAAAAGGACATGAGGTCAGAAGCAATTCGATGATGTAGCGTTGAGCAGCTTGTTCCTGGCAAACTCCCACTTGCAGGTTTGTTTTCTAATTTTAGGGTGCAGAACTCCCCGAGTGAAGCGGACAAATGAACAAAAGACCAAAAAGAGGCGGTGGGTAATTGTGCCTGGCGGATTCACTCGAAGCCGCTTGACAGCCGCGATGCCGCCCGCCACAACGGCGTTCTGCGCTCAGGAAGGGTCTTCTTTTCTTGCTCACAGACTCACTATTTTTTTTTTATTTTATTTTTTTCGTTTAAGCCAGATCGTCGGAATTGCGGCGATTTTTTGACCACTTTTCGAAGAGGCGATGTGATTGATCTTTCGGATATCACTTCCGCTTGGCTTCGTCCGTCCGTCGATGTGATCAGGATGATCGGCTGCACCGAATAATGCAAAGGAAAGAGTGATTTGGAAATCAAAGATAGGCTGTGTGCTCCGCTGTTGAGCCGAGAAGAGAAACGAGCCGCTGCAGATCTGTGCTTCGTGCATCAATCAAACGGCGTCTAGCTTAATGTGAGCCGTCCGCCGCCGGACAATGACCACGTCTCACTTGCCTTCTCTCTCTCTCGCAACATCACACATACATGTCCTTCTTGCCCTCTCACATTCTCCCCCAAGTCTCTTTGCAAGAAAAGAAGACCAGTAAGAGAGACAAGGCCCTCTCTTCACCATCACTGTTCCGCCTCGACGACGACACTTCGACGTATAGGTCGCTCCATCTTCTCGATTTCCGGCGGACTTGATTCTCTCTGCCTTCCTCAGCACATTCCCCTGTAACCCTCTCAGCCACCTTTTGCTCCACGTCAATCCAAACATCGACAGGTCGCAACAGGCATTGGCATCTCATCACCATCCACACCACCATCAGGCTCGCTGAATGGTCATCTACACCGCTCGGCAGAGTGGCAGCTGCTAGCCACCTGTCCTCAACTGACTTGCAACCCATAGTCGTCGCTCTGAGCGACCTCAAGGCTTCCGAAGCGTCGTCATCTCGCCACGACCTTCTAGCAACGATCATCTGAGGCAGCCACCATGTCCGTCGTCATCACTACAGTCCCCGTCACTGTGACGGCAAGCCAATCGGTTGTTGTCGTCACCTCGACCATTCCTGCATCTGACCTGTCCATCGCCACTGCCAGCCCTTCATCTGCAACAGCGGCCAGCTCAAGTACGACTGCGTTGTATGGCAGTGATGGCAGTGGTGGCAGCGGATCTGCATCAGCAAGTGACAGCGGCAGTGGCTCTTCCAACACTCCCTCCGCCAGCTCTTCCTCTTCCTCCTCGAACAAAGATTCTCTTCCCATCGGCGGCATTGTCGGAGGCGCCGTAGGAGGTGTAGCGCTCATTGCTTTCATCATTGTCCTCGCATGCCTCATCAGGAAGCGTCGCAAGGCCAAGAAAGATGCGAACCTGTTTCCTGCATTGGATGATGAGAAGGGCCCCGCTGTCATCGCTGGCCTTCCACCCAACCCATCAACCACGCAATTACGTCCTACCTCAGGCAATTACAGCAACTCGACCGTCATGACAGATGCTGCGTCAGCCCTGCCCCTTCTTGGTGCTGATCGATCGCTGCATAGCGGCTCGCACACCGGTCCACTGGTGTCTGAAACACACTCTTCGCACATGCATCGTCCTTCAGCTGCATCTCTCGCACCCAGTTTCATGATGGCATCGTCGAACTCATTCCCTCATTCACACTCGAGCCATTATGGACAGCCCTTGAACGGCGGTTTGCCCAGCAGCAGTCAAGAGTACTCTGCTGGTTACGCCAACGGTTATCCTGATGTTCACCGTTCGGCATTCTACGAACCTCCAATGCCTCCTGGTGTCGACCCTCGAGTTGTGCCTGTTGCTGGTGTAGCTGCAGGCTCAGTTGCAGCGGCCTACCATGGCCGCGGTGCAGTAGCAGGATCTTCTGCCCATGGGTTCGATCCTCGTGTGCATGCTACAGCTCCTGGTGTATCAAGCCTGCCGACGGGTGCCGCACCATCTGACTACGCCGCCGTCAGTGAAGCTGCCCGTATGCGTGGCATGCATCAAGCTGCTGCGAGTCCCTCAGGCTTCGACTCAGCCTGGTCGGGCGCCGCATCATTAAACGATGCCAGCAGCCGTCGGGGATCTCACGCGAGCTCTCTAGCCATGCATCCTGCGGTCACACAGCTGTCAGAGGCTTCCGGACCCGCTCAGAACGAACCGGAAAATGCTCAACGACGACCGCCTGCTGCGGGGCTTCCAGGTCAGCAGTCGAACCTGAACACGATTCCAGGCTCTGTGGCTGTATCTGAAATTGCGAGTGCCGATCACCACTCGATGCACTCTGGCGTGTTGAGCCAGCGCGGCGATCTCAGCGTACCTCGTAAGCTTCCTTCTATCCCTGCTTCGAGTCCGCTCATTCTGCAGGATCCCACGGCCTTTGCTCCACAGACCTCCCTGAATACCGGTGCAGGAGGACCGAGACTAACAGCTCTGGCAGGAACGGACACTTTCCAGTCCTCGAATGGTACCTACAACAGCGATGGTACCTACAACACTTACACAGGAGCCGCCAAGGGTCAGCTGCGTGTGGTCGGCGGATCCACTGATGCACATGGCACCATTGCAGAAGAAGAGACTCATAGCAGAGCACCGAAACGTGACATGAGCGGCGACTCGAAGAATGGCGAATTCTGGGTGGACGCTCCTGAAAGGCCTCAACTTGGTGCTGCAGGCAAGCGTCTTGGTCAGCATTCTGCCAACAACAGCACATCGAGCATCAACAAGACGGGCAGCCGTATGATCGAGATGCTCGACACAGACGAACAACCCGACGTTCCTACTTCTGTCACTGGACCTGACGAGCCATCTCCCAAGCAGAGCGTGGCACCATCGCGACCCTCGTTCTGGAAGGAGCGCACCAAGTCGTCGCAATCCATCACCAAGGTCTTCCGCAATTCTCCCTTGACCAATGCTCACGCAATGCCTTCGGATCACTCGCCTGCCGTTGGTGCTAATGGCACACGATTTGGTGTAGCCAACAATGTTGAATCTCCTCGCTCCAACGGCACGCCCGGACGAGCCACCAAGACCGAGCAAGTGCCACCGTTTGATCTAGGCAGGTCGGTGACATCGTCGGCTGATTCGCCCAAAGCCGTGGACGGAGATGCCGACATGTGGAAAGAATCGTCTAAGGCCAAGTTTGGCACCAACACAATGCGAAAGTGGACCAAGAAGAAGCCAGGCAAGAGCGGATCTAAGGGCAACGAGGTCGATATCGACCAGCTCTTTGGATGAAACACGACGCCTAGCTACGCCTCTTTGCCTCTCGAATTCTCTGTTTTGCATGCTGTATCTCAAGTATTTTTCGCTCATTATCACTGTATTACCATCTGTACATCCTAACTAACTTGGTAGCAACAGGGTCGTGAGGACCAAGTCTGTTGATGTGGTCTTGCCTGCTGCGGGACGGAACAGAATCGGCGATGTGGTTTCAATCGGCTGAACCCGATGCGTAGAGGTTGCGTCGATAGACTCATTCAATCGACCAAAAGCATAGTAATGAATGCTCTCGAAGTTGGCTTTGCTGCAAAGCAGAGCGCCAGAATGGCATTCTTGTAGACGTGAAAGGACGGCATACGGCGTTCCAGCGTTCTGTTAACGGGAGATGGTCCCGCGTGTTCGAGAAATCGCACAGCACAGCGCGCTACAATAGTTTCGAAGGTCACGCATCTCCGTGGCTTCTCCCTCACAAAGATATCAGTTCAGGCCACGGTTGGCAAGCCTGTCAAAGTCGACAGCAGGAGTTCAGTCTCGCCAAGAGCCGTAGCTGCGGGTCATGCAGCAACGACGTTCTCATGACGCTGGAGACGGCTTGGCAAATCCCACCTTCTGTCAGACAGAAGGAAAAAAAAAAAAAAAAAAAAAAAAAGAAAAAAATACAGACAAAAATACAGTATATACTGGACACCTATCGGCTCCACCGAGATCAACATCAGAAGGCATGTAGACCCTGAATCGATCTTCAGCTTCTGAGACACGAGAGAAGTGGAACCTTTTTCCTGATCTCTCGAGAGTGTGAGAAGGACAGAGGAACAAGGGTCAGTGCGGTTGCAGAGAGAGGATCCCCCGCGAATATCGAGCCAGCCAGGCTTCTTTTCGTCTTGCTGAATCTTCTCTTCTGATGCTACGTTCGCGCGATGCTGTTGCGCAAAGTCTTTGACAGAACCCTCACACAATGTTAGGTACTGTGAATGGAGTTCGAGATCGAGTCCCTGTCATGCCAACTACCGTCGAGTCGTGAGCCACACACTGGAGCCATGCTCTCATCAAGATGGCCGGCTTCTGGTTGCTCGCTTCTTCTCAGATCCGCTGGTCCGCTGGAACGATCAGCGGCCATACGATCTCAGTTGGAACACACAGAATTGGGCATTTGCGTCTGTTTAAGTTTCGTAAGTAGCGACGGCTGCTGCTTCGATTTCAGTTAGCAGCCGTGCAATCTCCGGCAGTCGCTCATTGTGGGTTCTTCTGTGCGAATCGACGCTGCAGCCAAGCGCTTGCTGCAGACCAATGCTGTGCTGTGCTGCTGTTTTGATTGCTCGAACCGCGCCGTTCCTGCTGTCGCTTCAGTGACTGAAATTGAATCGTCCTGTATTTTTTCCTCTTTTTTCCTTTTGGTTGCTTCCAATTGACCCTGAACCGCACCCCTGTCGATGGGATTTCCTCCCCTATTCTGCCTCTCTCATCTCAGAGAAGGGAAATCACGCGGAGATCCGATTGTAGTCTCTCAAGCTGAATTGAATTCTGGCACAACCGCACGTTCAGCTGATTTTGTGAATGATGCTTTGTTTTGTTCCCGTTCCCTCTCCTCACCTCTTGAAATTTGTGCTGTTGTGGGCCCTTGAATTTGGCGCACTCACACACCAAACACAGACACACAGTTGCAGACCGCTGACCGCTGATCGCTGTCCCTCCCGAACACAGCAATACAACAGCAGCTAAGCACGGAAGCAACAACCGATCCTTGCCCAAGTTGAAGCCTCCTCCTCTTCTCTTCCTATCTCTCATCCTCACCGGCACAACGCTGTCCTCTCCTTCAACTTCTCTCCATCACCCTCTCGACCTAGGTCTCGTCGCCGTCATATCGACTTGACCAACCGTGGTCTTCGTCTGGTCATCGACGATCAACTTGCTGCTGCTTCCGCTTTCAACACCGTGGCACAGTAGCGTATCCATCGCAGGTCCCAGCACCATTATCACCATCGTCCTTCGTGTCGTTCGTCACTTTGAGCCAGCTCGCATCTGTGTTCACGTGTATACACGTTCATCCGGGACCAGAACAACAATCCCATCGACCTTATCATTCATCACAATCATCGCCCTCTCGTCCGTCTAGTTCAGTGATTCATCGACAACATGCTTGTCAACAACCGCGTCGGCCTTTTGGCCGTTTTCCTGACCCTCATTCAGTACGCATACGCAGCTACTGTCACCGTTACACAGATCTCATGTGGCTATCTCTACTTCACACTAGGCCTCACTACTGCCGAGAGCACCACCTCGCAATACCTCGGCGTTTACCAAGGCGACACCATGATCTCTGAAATCCAGTTCAATGCTGCGTACGCCAGCACCAACTCGTATCAGTGGTACGCACCCTTCTTCCAGGGCGTCACCGTCACCTCTGGCCCTCAGCAAATCACTTTCCAGCTCCTCGACAGGAATGAGGATCCCATCACCGCTTTCCCTCCTGTCACTCAAACCCTCAACTTCCAGTGTGGTACGACTGTCACCACCTCGTCTGCTGCTTCCAGTTCGCCCACCCGGGGCTCCGGTTCCGGAAACAACAACAACAACGGCAGTAGCTCCAGCAACAGCGGATCCAGCTCCGGCTCCTCTTCCAACACTGGCGCTATCGCCGGTGGTGTCGCTGGTGGTGTCATCGCCCTCGCTGCCATCGCTCTCCTTGCCTTCTGCTTGATGAGGAAGAAGAAGAGACAGCAGCGCAACCAGCAGAGTCGTCTCCGCAACGACGAGGCTGATGAAGCCGCTTTCCGTGCTCCTAACAACGACTCGACCACTTCGCTTGCTACTGCTCCCGAGACTGCCAACACACCCATGATGCGCGACATTTCCACCAAGAACGTCTTCGCTGATCCTACTACTTCGGCTACTTCCGGTGCGCCATCCGGAATCTCGACTCAATACACTGCTGCTACCAACAAGCCAAGTTCTGGTACTGGGGCCGGTGCTGCTGCTGCTGCTGCTGGCGGTGCTGCCGCTGCCGGTGGTATCGGTGCTGCTGCCATTGCTGCTCGCAAGCAGTCGCGTGAACAGTCTCGTGCTCGATCGCCAAGCAATGCTTCCAACAGCAGTCCAACGTCCGAATTCTCCAAGGACAACTCTACTCCTTCGCAACTTGCTCCCCCTGTTCCTGCACTTCCCGCTTCCGTCGCATCTCCTGCACCTGCTGCTGCTTCTTCTCAGCCTGCATCCGTTACCGCTCAGAACGCACAGCCAGCTGCTTCGTCGTCGTCGTCTTCATCAAACCCAGCAACTGGCGCTCAAACCTCGTCATCTTCCGCCACTCCTGCCGCAGCCGCTGCTGTTGCTGCTGGCGCTGCTGCAAAGGCAAGCTCGGATAATAACGACAACAACAACAAGACCAAGACCAGCAAGTGGGGCTTCAAGCGTGCTTCCAAGGACATGGGTAACAGCCACAGCACCAGCAACAACAAGCTGCCTTATCCACAAGCCGTTCCTGGACCTGCTGCTACTCCCGCTTCTGCGCCCGTTGCTGCTGCCGCCGCCCCTCCAGCTGCTGCTTCGTCGTCTTCGAACGCAACACCCTCTCCCACAAGTGCTTCTCCCGAAGCCCCTGCTTCTCCTTCGCGCTCGTTCAAGGTGATTCAGAAGCCTTCGCCTGCTCCCATCCCACAACCCATGGCTGGTCCAGGCAGCGTTCCTCACAGTCCTGTCTTTGCTCCTCCTCCTCGTTCCGGTCCTGCCACACCAGCAGGCTCAATTCGTGGCACCAACTACTCCCGGGCACCTTCGGTTGCCTCCATGTCCGCCGGGTTTGCCGACGCACCACCTCTCCCCTCTGGTGCTGCATCTGTCGCTTCGGCGCCAGTGAGCGAGTTCGGCAGTGCAAACATGGCTGGTATCGGTGCTGGTCGTTCGTTTGCCGCTTCAAGCGGTAACTCGACAAAATGGCATCAACAGAGTTACAACATCATGCCCAATTTCAGCCACAGGGCGTTGGCAAGGTCGACTCAGTTGGACGAGGATTTGATCTTCGGACACTTGGGTATGGGTTTGAACCCTCAGCCACCAACGATGGCAGGTAATGGAAGTGAGACGGGTAGCGCAAGAAGCGCAAGGAGTGGTAAGAGTAAGACTGATCCTTTCGGCGATCGTTAAACCCTCCAACTCCCCACCTTCGCTGTCTTGAAGGTCGAAGGTACAAAAATTCTGCTTGTCTTTGCATCATTTTCGGTTTCGTCAGAACAATAACTTTTTCTTGCCAACTTTATTACATTCTTTCAATCGCTGCTTCTGAAACATGTCTTTGATCTCTACTTGTATATCTTGAACATTGCAATTTCTCATCGTTATATGATCGGTGGATAACATGATAGTTTGTGATGTGAATGGAGGGTGGAAGCGGATGAAGGCGTCGACTTATTTTTCGGGAGGGATTTCGACGCAGCTGAAATGGCGATAAGGTGAGTGGTAGAGGGAGAGGGGGGCAGAGTGTGAGCGATCTTTCTGGGCATTCCGTTGAGGAGGGGAACTTGGAGGGGGGTTTTGCGTGTACTTGCCGACCATGATCGCAGCGTTGAGAAGAGCTGCATGCGCAGCTAGCGTTTGCCATTGCAGCGAAAGCGAGTAGCATAGAGGAGATGATGAAGATGGTGGCGAAGAATTTCAGGTTGATTGGTGAGGAGTTTTGTGGAAGGATGGACGAAGGAGGATCAGGAAATGGTGGAAGCGGCCAATCTACACTTTTGACGATGCTTGACGATTCTACTGTATTGCAACGATACTGTATGCTGTGCTGTGCTGTGCTGGCGCTGGGGTTTGGCATCATCGGACCGCCCCAACTCATCAGCCGATGAAGGTTCAGTGTCATGATCTCCCGCGCCAAATTTCGATCACTCAGGAGGGCACCGTTAGGCAATAAACGCCCCACTGTGCGGCGTTCACAGGTGGGAAGTCAGCCTCAAAACTTCATCGATGGAGAGATGAAGGGACAGGTGTGCACCGGGAGAGGACGAACCTTTCGCCCCCTGCGGAGTTGACCAGTGGGTCAATGCACAGAACCTCGTTCTATGCTAGATGCGGGGCGACTTCGGTCCTCAAGCTTTATCATGGTCTTCATTTCCATCGCTGCTTTTGAGGTCTTGGTCAGTCTGATCTTTGTATATCTCAGCTTTTGCAATTATTTCATCGTGATACAAACGATGGATACAAGAGTGTCGAAGATCAGTTCTCGGCGTGGAAACCTTTGTCAGCGGCATAGCAGGGGTCATAGGTGCAGCTAGAAGAGCGACATGAGAAGAGGAAGGGTGTGAGCGATCTTTGTAGAGGTTTCGTTTTAAAGGCGATCATATGAATGGAGTGTGCTTACAGACCATAACAGCAGTGTTGAGCAGAGTTGCACGCGCAGTCAGCGTTCGCTATGGCAGCGAAGGCGAGTAGCGTAGAGGTGATGATGAAGAACTTCATGGTGGTGATTTGGAAAGTTTTGAGTGTTTGGCAAGCGAGAAAGAGAGGCAAGAGGTGATGATGAAGAACTTCATGGTGGTGATTTGGAAAGTTTTGAGTGTTTGGCAAGCGAGAAAGAGAGGCAAGAGGAATATGACGATAGATCAATGGAGGGAGGACGAGGAGGAGGGTATAGCTGGGGCAACTTTATATGCCTTTGATGATGCTTGACGATGCCGTTGCCGGTAAATGTGCTGGGCCGGATTGGCAACATCGTGTCACCGAATAATAAGGCAGACCCGTCAGCCGGTGGGTTCTCACGCTAAAGTGCGATCCTCGATGAGGGCGAAGGAGGCGCATCATGAAGAGAACACGATATTTGCCTCCACCATGCGGCGTGAGAAATGTTTGCAGACGAAGAATCTCGTGGCGTGCGAACGTCGATTGCCACACTCGCCGGCTTATTCGCACAGGTCCCGCAAGCATTGGGTGAAAGAAGCTCAAAAGAAAGATGCCATTAAGCTGATTCACAAACAGATGAAAGATCAAAAGCTAACCCTTCGTGCCTAATCGCAAGAAGCTAGACAGCCCAGCATCAAGGTCCACCTTTTGCGCTGCAACCGAGATCAGATCATTTGCCTGTACCACACCACCACCATCAAGATTCATGTCAGCAACTACAACACCTGTCTTTCTTTGGTTTCTTGTTAGGACGCAAAGAACTTACCTCTAGGTTACCAGGATAGTCGGAAGTGCCACCGCTCTTGACAAGTCTCCTTTCGCGTTTAAGTTTTGCAATGTCGGATTGAGAGATTTCAAGTTGATCCGATTGATGTTTGAGGGTTTTGGACAATTCGACGATCTGTTCTGCTTCGGGTAGCAACATTTGCTCCAGTTCCATCTGTCAGTCCGCAGTAATCCCACCATGTCAGCACAAATGAAGTTCGTCAGATTCAACGGAAGGGGCAAAAAGGGTGGTGGGCTTACAATCTCAGCATTCATCCCGAGACTCATTGTATCCATCGATCTTGATGTTTCGGGGTTTTCGGCTCGGAGTAGGGCACCTTCTTCCTCGAGACGCCAAGAGAGCATTGTACTGGCGAGATCTCGACGTGCGCTACTTGTAGAAGTGGAAGTGAGAAGGGAAGATGCGGTGCCTTGTGGAATGCGTGGAAGGGGAGGTACGAGGCCGGATTCGAGTTTGCCATCGATTCGGTTGAGGGCACGTGTGAGAGAATCTGCGACCATGGAACGGATATTCTTCGGCATCGAGTTCAACAATGGACTGCCAACATGGTACAGTTAACACAGGATCGAAAGTCAGAAGATTTGCGGCTAGGGAGCAAGGGAAAGAGCGGGGGAAGGAGCAACTTACATAGCAGTGCGCCAAATCAAACCTCCTTCTGAAGTGACGCATTCTCGTTCCTCTACACTGAGTCTTCTCCATTTCCTTAGCCTTTCTCGTTCGCTTGGCCAACCTTTGCGTTTTTTCGACTTCAACTTTTTTCGGTTCTGAGCGGTAGAATCTGGATCATCGTCGGAGGATAACCCTGCCTCTTCATCTTCGGTCTGAATTTCGGATGCGTGCGAATCTTCATCCGACACGCCATCGACAAGCGAGACCTCGGATGCTGAATCGTCTTCCTCTTGCACTGGTCGAGAATGCTTCGCTGCGCTCTTTGGAAGTCCCAAAGCGGGATTTGACTTGGATTTGTTAGCGCTTCCAGGCAGCCTGCCTCGACGTTTCTGCGCAGGAGGACCCATGGATGTTGATGCGGTATTGTCGGCTGCGGCGAGGGAAGCATTGGATGGTCGACCACGCTTCTTGGGCGGAGCAGCGATGGATGCAGATGTATCGATATCGGTGGCTCTGGATTGCGGCGGTCGTCCACGCGGTCTCGATTGATCAGAGAAAGATACGCTAGCACTACCAGGAGAGGGGATGGTACGGCTCCCTGGTGTGCTTAAGATCGACTTGGGCGGTCGACCACGCGGCCTGGGGGCGGTCGAGGAGGAAACATAGGCTGAAGCGCTGGTATCTGCAAGTGCACGCATGGTAGGTGTGGTGAGTGTTGACTTTGGTGGACGACCGCGTTTCTTGGGCACTGCTGAAGCGGGCGTTGTGGGTCCAAGAGTGGATGCAAGAGAGACGTTGCCGGCATCTCGAGGTCGGTATGCACTTCGTGCAGGTGTGGGTGCTCCGACGGTGGAACTGAGTGACACGTCGCCGCGGTTGGTTGGTCGATTCTTCTGAGGCGGTGGCATTGTGGTTGGTGTGCCAAGATGGTTGTTGGTGGTAAGAAGGAGTTGGGAGTGTTGTTCATGATCAGATGTCAAAAACGCGAGTTCCGAAGTTGATTGCTCGACACTGCGACCCTGCAGCAATTCAGCCCAAATTTCCACAACGCGTCGAGACGCGCCTCACATCTCGACTCTCCAAACGGCTTCATTCAGCTTGCTTGCCATCTTCCATCAGACATTACCAACTGCATTCACTGAATGCTACCACGCATATATACCCCGGACACACTCACATCGCTTTGCTTCTTCCCGACTCTGCTTCAGAATCGCATCCTCCACCTCAGTAGCCAACGATACCTTCACTTCCCAAGCTTTACTGTTCGCAAGCATGAGTGGCCGAGGCGGAAGCTCGCGCGGTCGAGCAAGTAGCAGCAATGCGCGTCCATCCGACATGGCAGGTCCATCTAGTCATCGCTTTGCAGATCGTCGACAAGAACGAATGCGAGGTGCAGGAACAGCAGTAGCCATGCAAAGAGATTTCGCATTCAAGCTTCCCCCCAGAAAGGAAGCCGGCGCTTCTGCTGCTTCTGCTGCACCAAGAGCATCAACATCGAGACAAGCGGATGCATCTATCTCGGTTGACTCGACAGGAGCGCCACGCAAACGAGGTCGTCCACGCGGCTCAGGTCCGCGACAGAGGGAGAGAGCAGCAGCAGAAGAAGCAGCAGCAGCTGCCGTGGCGGAAGCTCAAGATTCGTTCGACGCGTCACCAGATTATGGAGACTATTCACCCCCGTTCGACGACAGAAACATTGATCCCGCGCTGCTTTCTCAACACTTAAATGCATCGAGCAGTATGGGTGTAGCGCGGCGAGTGGCGAGACCAGATGCTGGTCCGATGGCTAGTACTCCTGCTGCATCGCGTATCATCCGAAAACAGCCAGGAACATCGTCTTCTTCCCGCGGAGGTCCTTCTAGTGCTAGACGAGGGTATGAGGATGATCAGGAGTCCGACTTCGGAAGTCAAATCGGAGATGTTGATGATTCCAATTCTAGCGGTGGAGCAGGTGCCGGAGTCATGGACGTCTCACCCGGTTGGGATGCCAACTTTGGGCAAGTGGACGAATCTCTATCGATGGTCCCGAGTCCAGCTGCGTCGTCTTCCCATGTCGATTCTTCGGTGTGTCGGATGCGGCCAAGTATCGGAGGCACTAGTGTTTCACGACTCAGCATAGCGGACAGCACTCACGGAGACTCACCAGCAGCACGCGCAGCACAACGCAACGAGCAAGCACGCCAACAGCGTCGACAAGGCAGTCCCGGTACAGAACGTCAAAAGCGACGCGGTCGACCACCCAAATCCACCGCCACACAGCCCTCAAAGCGCCGTGCACTAATACAGGCTCCCTCCGAACATGACGAAACCGTCATGGACCGTACTATGGTCGAGCGTCAGCGTGGAACCGCACCCTTCACCTCCGGTCCAGCGCGTGGAAAAGAGATGAAGAAGCGACTCAAGCGAGCCCTCACGCTCGTCTTTTCTGCCGACGACGCCGCCGATGACGAAGACGCTGACGACTCGACACGGCCCTCCAAGCGACGCAAGTCGACCAAATATCTCAACGACGTCGACATCATTTGGTCCATTGTCGATGAAGAACTACGTTCCGCTATCGAAGAGCAACCTGCCAAAGCACCTTTCCTTGCACTCAAAGCACTGCGAAAGTCAGTCAGAGCCAATTTCTTGAACCTCAGCGAAAAGACAGATACCCGCACGACACTCATTTCGCAACTGGTGCGGGCGAGGAAGCAAAAGCGGCTATTGAGGAAAGATGTGTTTGCAAAGAGAAGCGAGCTCGCAAAGTCGACAGCGGAGGCGAAGGAGAGGGAGAAGGAAATGCGAGGTTGGAAGAAGGAAGTGAAGGACGTGAGGAAGGTGAATGCGTTCTTGCTCAACTTGCGAGATATGGCTGCTGCCTGGACCTGAACCATTTCTCGGTTCAACCCGTTGCCGAGAAGCACTCGCTTAGTCACTTGTACTACAATCTTATCTCAGCTCACATCTTGCGGACGATGGAAGCAATGTCGACCTCATCGTTGTGAGTCATGTCTTGTTTTTCGAGTGTTGACGTATGTGCGTGTTACAAAGATGAAAGATCAGGAGCAGCGAGGCGTCTTAGTTCTCGCGCTTGATAATAATAGCACTAGCTCCTCCACCACCGTTGCAAACACCGGCGCAACCGTACTGACCAGGCTTGAGTGCGTGAGCTAGAGTAACCACAATCCTAGCACCAGAAGAACCGATAGGGTGACCGAGCGAAACACCACCACCAAGCACATTAACCTTGCTGGCATCCAAGCCGAGCATCTGGTTGTTAGCCAATGCAACGGCAGAGAAAGCCTCGTTGATCTCGAACAGCGAAATGTCTTCCTTGGTCAAGCCTGCACGCTCGAGCGCCTTGGGGATAGCATAAGCAGGAGCAATAGGGAAGTCGATAGGTGCGCATGCGGCATCAGCGAATGCGACGATCTTGGCCAAAGGTTTAACGCCCAACTTCTGCACCTCGGCTTCGGAAGCAAGGACGACGGCGGAAGCACCGTCATTCAAAGTAGAGGCGTTGGCAGCAGTGATGGTACCGTTCTTGTCGAAAACAGGTCGGAGAGTGGGGATCTTTTCGAGCTTGACGTTCTTGTACTCTTCGTCTTCGGAGATGACGACGTCGCCCTTCTTGTCCGAGATAGTGACGGGGGCGATTTCGTTGGCGAAAGCCTTGGCCTTCCATGCTTCAGCAGAGCGACGGTAGGACTCGATGGCAAAGGCATCCTGCTGTTCACGGGTGATGGAGAGCTTCTTGGCGGTGCTCTCGGCACAGTTGCCCATAGCAACCTGGTTGTAGACATCGTGGAGACCGTCCTTGACAATAGCATCGGTGGCTTGAACGTGGCCGTAGGTGTTGCCTCGGGGGAGGTAGTAGCTGCACGCAATTGCCAAAACGATCACGATACAAATGTCAGCGATTCTGTCTCTGTTGCGCCTTTGTGTTCGATCCTATCATCATGCAACCCGTCTTCATCAGCCAACTCGCAAGCGGACCTCCATGTGGCTCGTTCAGCGCTGAGCTCTGAAACCAGCTGAGTTTTGGTATTAGCAGCATCAATGCCTCCAATTGGCTGAGCTGGCTCGTCGGACTCCGAGGTACGGAGAGGGAGTTGAGCCGGCCAAGTGGGACGGTCATTCGGCCTAGCGGGGCAAGTGGGCAACGTTGTAACCGGCAATACCAAATTTACGCGCTTGGCTTGTGCAGTGTTAGAGCTGCCTGTTTCTTGGCCCAATTTGGCTGCTTTTTGGACGAAAAAGGCAACGCGCGGACGTACCGGTCAAAATTCGAGCGTTTTCCCCGAGACATTTGCGACGAGGAAGAGGAGGAGAAGGAGCATAGATCTGCTCTTCTCCGACCGGTTCAAAGGTGGAGTTGAGCCGTGAGTGCGCAGTCAGGTCCTCCTCCTCGAAGCTCAAGTGCAGCAGCAGCTAATGCTGCCCCTCCTGAAAGATGTACAATGCTGAAATGATGATGACGGAAAGATGCTGATTTGGAGAACATGATACTTACGGAGCGTTGGACATGGACTCCATTCCACCAGCGACCATAACACCGCGCTGTCCGAGAGCGATGTTCTGAGCAGCGAGAGAGATGGCCTTCATACCGGAAGCGCAAACCTTGTTGATCGTGGTGGCCTCGGTGGTGTCGGGGCATCCAGCCTTGAGAGCGACCTGACGAGCGGGAGCCTGACCAACGTTACCCTGGAGAACGTTACCCATGTAGACCTCCTCGATCTGGTCGGGCTTCAAGCCAGCACGCTCGATAGCAGCCTTGACGGCCACAACACCGAGTTCGGGAGCAGTAGCCTTCTTGAGCACACCATTGAACGAGCCAACGGGAGTTCGGGCGGCGGAAACGATGAAAACGTCGTTGATCTGCGACTGTATTGAGACAACAGAGAGGGTTAGTCGCCATCATGTGTGGGGTAACAAGTCATCCAGGGTCCATTTGGACGATTTGGCAAGGTTGAGAACAACGTACCATGATTCGTGCTGTCTGGGAGAGTCGTGCGACGGCGGTTTGGTAAAAAGCTGGCATCGGAGTCGAGAAGAGAGGAAGAACGACGAAAGCGAAAGCAAAAGTGGGATTGGGTGTAGTTGGAATCTGCGAAAGGTGGGGAAAGGACCCAATCACATCGATACAGACCAGCCAGTATCGATTTTGAGAAGAACCGTACGACTTTCGCATGCGCACACGCACACACCAACACCTGCAATGCGCTAGAGCATCCGTATCGTACATCAAGGCAGAGCGCATCAGCCCATTTCCTGTCCCCAATCAGTTCCGAGGTGGATGCCGAAGTTGAACGCTCATCAACACGCTCGCGGACGGACGCTGTTGGCCGACCAGCGTTTCTTTTTTCAGGCAAGCAGCGCATAAATGATATTTGTTAGAACTCTCTTCATTTACACTTAGCTCCGAACTCTCTCACACGTACGAAACACAAAGAAGCAGTCACGTGAGAAAAGTCCCTGCATTTCACTGTGTGTGTCACTGTGGGGGAATAAGTCAAGAAGAGGGAAAAAGTCGAATTTCGACTTTGGGAAGTTTTTGGAGCCGAAAGCCAACTCTCTGAGCCTGAGATTTGGCTTGACACGCTTAACTGCAGCTCTCACAAGGGCTGCTGCGGTCACACTTTTCGACGTCGTTGCGATCATTGACAGCAGCAGCAACACAACCACATTCATCTCCGTTTTCTCGAAGCGTACGCCTAACATAAGAGCGGCTCAATTCACTGCTTGTGTCGGCACAAGCTTGGGCCGATTCGCGCAAATCCTCTCATCATTGCACGGAAGCTCCACTCGACGGGGGGTGGTCCCTCGGACACCTCGACCACATCGCCCTCGTCTTTGTCCTCTATACGCAACAGCACCAGCACGATTCCCAACCTTGGCGTCCCCTTTACCAATGTTGCTGTTCAGCATCCACCAGCACCTACCTCCGCCGTCTTCTTGAACGCCGCCGCCGCACAGAATGCGCTCGTCAAGCCTGCTGCCGCCGGTCCGTCCGGCAGCATCGCACCGGTCCCTTTGAGTTTGCCATCGACCGAGCTACCCATCAACATGCCTACAGTTCCAGGACTTGCTAGCTCGTCGGACGACAATAATATGCTTGCGATCCCAGTTATGCCCTCCAGCACGGGGAGTGGAGGTGCAACAGCCGACGCAGGTGCAGTCTCAGCGCTACAGGCTGGCCTAGCCCCGCCAACCGATAGCATGCTCGACGCACAATCCATTCAGGCCCAAGTTGAAGCACTCATCAAATCGACGTCCAGCTCAGTCATTGCAAGCTCTACCGTTCCTCCGAATCCGGCAACACAGAGTGTACCGATGGCAACTCTACCGACTGGGCCATCTACCGGCATCATGCCCGTGCTTCCTGGAGCTGCAGGACATATTCCAGTATCTGGCAACAGCATTGGCGCGGCAGCGGCTTTGCCGCAAGCTTCTAGCATACCTCAGCAACACACAACGACAGGAGGTCTACCTGCAGCGACCCCAACCACATCTGTCGATGCTTCTCTAGCCTCCGGTCCCAGCTTCCAAAACACTTTCGCCCAATACCAGGTTCCTCAAAACCACGACAGAGCATTCGAGGAAGCAGTCCGTGCCACTTCTACCGAGACTTCCCGGCTTCAAGGTACAACGAAGTCTGCCTCCAGTACCAACGCAGCTTCAGCCACCAGCACTACCGCCAATAAAGAGGAAACCAAGGTAGCAGCAATGGCGCGAGAAGAGGAAGAGAGGGCCGCCGATGCTCTGATCGCCGACGTGGATGCTCAAGAAAGTACCGAACAACCACAGCAAGCGGTAACCAAGCAGGAACCACTTGCAGAACCCGATCTGGTTGCAGCAGCCAAGGCTATTGGTTTGGAAGCCGATGCCGAATTTCTCGGCGGTGGAGCTGGTTTGATGGAAGATCAACGTGCGTTGGCTGCAGCCATTCAACGATTAGGCGACATGCATGGCGAAGAAGCCGAGAAAGCTATTCAGCAAGCCGCGGCGGCAGCTGCCGCCGCTGCAGCAGCACGGGCATCTCAAGAGCTTGCAAGAGCTGCTGCCAAAGAGCAACGAAATACCGGGACCAGCCTCGCGAGTAGCTCGCGCAGTGTTGCTGGTTCATCTACACCGGCCTCGGCCGCCTTTCCAGCAACGTCGAAATCAGGTTCAGGTCCTGTCAAGCGATTCCCGTGTCCCAAGTGCGACAAAGCCTTCGCGCGCGCCTACAACCTCAACACACATCTCTCGACCCACGATCCTGATCCGAATCGATCCAAGCCATTTGCTTGCCCATATCCGAGCTGCAAGTCTGAAGGTGGTCGTTCTTTCAGTCGCAAGCACGATCTACAGCGACACGTTGCCAGC
The DNA here is from genome assembly GCA_928865425.1 of Ustilago cynodontis. NCBI lineage: Eukaryota > Fungi > Basidiomycota > Ustilaginomycetes > Ustilaginales > Ustilaginaceae > Ustilago > Ustilago cynodontis. The sequence goes on from CAKMXY010000015.1 coordinate 760,855, forward strand.
ATCCACGAAAACGAGGCGGAGCCAGGTATCCATGGCGATCCAGAGGAGGTGGTCAATGGCGATACCGGCGGTCTCGTCTCGTTAGGGCTGGGCACACCAGGCAAGAAATTCCGCTGTCACAGTTGCGGCAAATCATTCGTCCGCAGAGACGCATGTAATCGGCATCAATGCGATGGCAAAGACAGTCCCTCGAATCGAACATCGTCCACTTCACCTTCTGGCACACCTTATGCATCCTCGGTATCACCCAGACCTAGCGCTTCGCATGGCATGATGGGCGGCGCAGGGCCAGTCATGTTACCTCCTGTACGGTCAGCAGGTTCCGCGCCCATTTACACCACAGCTGCCAACTCGTACGCCAGAGGATCAGCATCAGGCTCAGCTTCGCCTGTCGGCATGGGCGGAAGCAAGCAGACCCCCGGAAGCAGATCTTCTAGCAGTCTCTCAAAGGAAGTACAGGCAGTCGCTAAACAGTTGCAAGCTCGCGTTGAAGCGCAATCTCCTGGTCCACAAGGCCCTGGAACAACGCAACGCACAATGGCACCGCTACCTGGAGGCGAGCGCCGCAACTTCCCGCTATCTGCAATCTCGCTTTATGCTTCGACTGGCTCGTCAGGCATCCACTCTGGCTCCAGTTCTTCTTCCGGTGGAAGCAAGGTTCAGACTGCAAAATGAGCTCCCCTTGTTCGTTGACGTGTCTTCCCGTTTCCGTCTCGTATCTGTATTTGTTCCGCCTCGCAGGCATCCTTCTTTGTACTTTTACTGTTCTTCATCGGTATCTCAATCTTTGTCCCGTACCATCATTCTGCTATGAGAGTCGCCACGCGTTGTACTTGCGTGAGTCGATTCAAGGTTGAATGGGAAGAGAAACCAAAAGCTTGCATTGCATCTGACAGTCATGAACGAAGTCGGGAAAGGACGAACAGGCGATGCTGATCAGGATGAATGTGGTCGAACGGATGAGTCGCTTCGAATCAACCAATGAAGACACCGCAATGACACCTCAGTGAATTTTCTGGATAGCGCCTCTGCCGTTCATTGAATTCTGCCAAGGCTGCACTTTCCGCTTCCGCTTTCGCGCTATCCATGAATTGGCGGGTGTAGATGCGGACGTAGGGGTCAAACCATCGCATCTCTCGTTCCTCATCTCGATATTCTTCGATAATGACGCTGAGTATGTTTCTGTAGTCAGTGTGTTCATGCAAAATATGCATCGTACGCATTCGACTGACAACTTCTTCCATCGTGCGCTTGCCACCACGAACTCCTTGCCATCGCCCCGATATGTAGGCTTCACAGAGCCTGCTGTCTTCTCGAAGAGTGAGACCGTGGTCTGCAAGAGCAGCAGACAAAGCTTCGCGTCGAGTCTGTTCAGCTGCGTCCCTGTTCTCCTGTCTCTTCCGTTTCGATTCTGCTGCCTTTTGTGCTGCTTCCTCCAACGTGGTGTTCTTGGCGGCGTGCTTGGCTGCACTTACGCGTCGCAGGTCGCGAACCATGTAGTAGCGGATCGGGGGACCGCGTGGGTTGTAAGGATTAGAGCGTGTCTTGAACTCGAGGTCGGCGATGTCACCATCGTTCAATCGAAACTCGGCTTTGGCCCGGGTCACGGTCAAGGTCGCAAAGTCGTCGGTTTCCCTACATTCGGTACAAATTTTGGTGCCAAAAAAAGGATGTTTCGATGCCCTATAGGGCGCAACGCCATCACAGCCGTGGCATCTTCGCTTTGCATACAGGTGGACAACCGTATAGAAGTGAGTGCCGGAGTAGTAGGTCTCGTTGAAGTGTTTCAAGAGAAGGTCTTTCCACAGGTCGGTTTTGGCAAGAAGCCAGCGGCGAATCAAGCTTCCCGTCTTCGTAAGTGCGATGAGCGTGCCGACTTTGAGCTGTGCGATGATTTGCTCCAAGATCTCTTCGGGAAGCTGGTTCAGAGAAGCAACGGGAGCGCGGATTGTATCGACAGCGATGGCTCTCTCCTTCTTTGCTCGCTTTCGTGGTGGTGGCGGCGGCAGAGAGATCAGCTCTTGTCTCTCTGAAGGATGCTCCGCCCTAGTCTGCGATCGCGTCTTCATCTTATTGATCTTTTCGCTTGATGGTGAGACGGAAATGGATGGGTCAAGATGGTGGCTGTGGAGCGATAGAAGATGCGAGACGGAAAGCTCTCTCGAAGCTGGGTTCCATACTCTTATAGAAGGCTCCAAGTCTGGCCGCATATATGCTCCTTTGCAGCCATTTCTCTCGGAGGCTTCCAGATCCTACACGCACACTTCCTCATGGCCGAGTCTCTCCTTCCCGAAAGCACGATAGCACGATGAGAAAGTCAGAAGAACAGCCACAGTGTTCTCCCTTGACTGGGCACGTTTCGAGAGTCCCTTGAGTTAGGCTGGTCGGATGTGTTCCGAGTGGCTTATTCACCGCGCTCAGAACTCCATTTCCAACACCAGAGAGATCATGTTATTTAGCTGGCTTGCTTGGCGCAGAAGATGTTTGTCCCTTCGAAAAAAAAGCGGTTGCCTGGTGCCTGCAATGAGAAATGAAGAAAAGGGATGGTCAACACGACGCCGTAGGCTAAAGCAAAGCAGTGTGGTCACCAAAGAGTTGACTTGGCTTAGTGGCTGATCCCTCCGGGGCTATTGAGAACCTATATGGAAAAGGGGGCTGTCCGGCGAGACAGCACAGTGGGTGAAGGAAATGCCGCAATCCCAAACATGTGCTGCCTGTGGAGTTAGTAGCGTAAAGTTCCTCTGGAGGTGCTTTACGGAGTCAAGTTTTTTCACTGCCAAATTTACTTTTGGAAAAAGATGAATTTGCCAAAAGCACCTCTAAAGACTACGTTGACCATCCCTAAAGAGAAAACGGGCTACGGACATTGCTCCAACTCAGCTTTCGGCCTTTCCGACCCTTTGATACCTCGCTGATTTGGCTACTTTTGCAAAAGGCAGCAAAGATCCGGCATTGATCAGAGTGATTCAGCCGATTCGGAAGGGTGCTATGGGCACCTATGTGACAGTCGACGTTTGCATGTTCGCTGCCTCTTGGCGTGCCGACCATCTCTTCCTGATTTCGTTGGTTCGCCATACTCAAGGTACCGCTGTCAGCTCGCTTGTCCTCGAGCTGAGGTGACAAATGACCTTTTGACATGGCGATGTCTGTATTCACACGAGGAAGGAGCGGGACGAGGCCAGCTGAGCAACTATTTCAAGACCAGTGACCAACGGCGGAAGTGCGGGCGTCGAGGCTGCAGTGCGTCGCATTGGCCGAATATGCCTCTGCTGCCATTCGCTGTTCCTGCCAAAGGGACTTTGCACGCACCAGCTTCCAACTGCTTCCCATCTTTTTGTCTTTCAGGTTCGGGTGCATCCGATCTTCCAATTCGATTTTGGCTCCGTCTACCTCAGTTGCAGGTCTGATACTGTACGCCCTCACAGCTTGACAGCGAAGACATTGCTAGTGCGGCCACTGTTGTAACGAATTGACGCTTTGGCCATTGCATGCTTCTCTGCAAAAAAGGCACAGCTGCGTGATTTTGACTTTCGCCTCGCGATCTCGCTTTTCGTTAATGTACCTCCCTCTCTTATCGCCAGCATTGCGAATCTCGAAATCATGGCTAGCCTGCTATGATGAGGCTTAAGTCGCTGTTGCTAAAGAATGCAAAGCAACAGGACCAGTACACAACTCATCTGCAGTCTATTGAGCGTCCACGATGTCAATCCTCGATCGTTGCTCGCGTGGTGCTGCAGCTATTACTCTGTATCGCTCTCTTCTGGAAGGTGTGCGAAAATTCTGATTCGGTTCGCGTTTGATTTTGACAGGCTCGATTTTGCAAATCCCAAATAAGACAACTGCGTGCATGACACTGCTTAAATGCCTCAGAGCCCACTTTCATCCTCTTTTTGCTTCTGAATCCTCTCACTTCGGCTGCGAATGAGACGACCGGCGGAGCGGTCAAAGTGTACAGGTCTGCATGAATTGCACACCAACTTTGTCCTGCAGTGGTTCTGCGCCTCTTCTTGGACGCCGCTCTTCCTCTCTCACCCGTTTCGCTCGTTTCCCTAGAGAGTCCCTTTCTTCTCAACGCGGCGTTGTCCATGAACCCTCGCAACGGCGACAAAAGCGGACATGATCAGTTTTCTGCTTCTCGCTTGCGTCTGAAGAGAGCTGCCTTCTGCACTCGCTTCCCCCTTTTTCCTGATTCTCGATCTGTCTCAAATCGCAATTTTTCAGACCCTCGTTTTCTCGGGCCCTCTCTTCACCGCCAAAGCTGCTGTCCCTCGTGCTGCAGCATGTCTCTTCATCTGCAGTCACACTGCAGCAGCAGCAGCAGCAGCAACCTAGTTCTACCGCCCGTCTTGCTTCTGAATCGACGTTCGTGAATAGCGATTACAGTAGCCTGCTCCACTCTTCCGCCGATACACACGCACATGGTCTGAGCTCCAGTTTCTGCTTCTGTTCGAGACGTCTTCGTTGAGGCTTGAACTTTTGTCGCTGTCCTATACTCTCATCTTTCCTCTTGACCACCCATATCCTCTCCGACATACGCTCAGCTCCTATTCCTTGCATCCACCTTCAATCTTGAGCCTATCTTCTCATCGACCTCCATACCTTCTATTAGTTTTTATCCTCGGAAGCTCAGTGCAGCTGCAGAAGTTTCATTTCGGTGGGGTCACGGAATCCTAACCAGGCGCAGGAGACCTTCTTGCATTCGTTTTCTTGAGTCAAGCGCCGATCATGCAGATCCCCTAGACGGCAGGCGATCCGCTTCATTAGTATCAGACGACAAGACGAAACGGTGACCACAATAAGATTACTGCCCACTCTCCCTACTGTATCACACTCTTGGAAAGCAAACTCTGAAATCACAGCAAGAAGCGGGCTGCAGCAGGGGCGCAGACGTTGCTGCTCATCATCACAAAATGGCGCAAGCTCAGGATACCAACTCGATCGCGGTTCCAGCGCCGGCGCTATCTGACTCCTCTGCGCCTCGCTCTCCGCCCTCGTCCATTGCGCCCTTGCCCCCTCTCCAATACAACTCGACCAACAGCGAGCTCAGCCTCGATACACCGGAACATGATCACAATCCAAACTCATCTCATCTCACCCTTCGTGCCCCCATTCATCCTCGTTCCAGCAGTCTCATCCGCTCATCACCATCCAGTTTACATTCAATAGGCACCGACAACGACGAAGACGACGCAAAGACAACCGTCCACATCGACGACGACGACAACAACAAGGACGAGGACGCCGCAATGGACAGCAAGCACTCCTCTTCAGAGCTGTCCCCCGAACAGCAGAGCTTCGACTCGTACGACCTCGCCACTCTCTCCTACAGCGTCGACGTCGGCTCGCCACAACCCAACGGCACAACACGCTATGTTAACTTGGGCATGTCTCGTCCCCTCTCCTTTCACCCCAATGATCAGAAGGTCAACCCGCGCGGAATCCGCGATCCATTCATTCTGCCAGCTTCTGTTGTTGGCTCAGCTGTCAGCATGAATGGGTCCAGCACCGCCATCAACGAGGTGCCCCACTTCTTTGCCAATCCTTACTCTTGGGACACTATGGACGGAAAAGAGGAACCCGACGACGATCTCCATGACCCCAATGTACAGCCAGATGAACGTCATGGTTGGTTCGGAAGCACAATTGGCAAGAGAGGTGTGCTCAACATCGGCGTTCTCGCCGTTCTCACACTCAGTCTCTTGACTCTCTTTGGTGGATACCCAATTCTATCTTACTATCATCGCCATCACGAGAGCACCAAGGGCGGCTACAACCTCGGAGGTGTCAACGCATCCGGTCAGATTGCTAGCCTGCCTGGTCTACGATCTTCTCTCATCGACCCTGACACTCCCCAAGACGCTTATACCAGACTCAGCCCGGATGGAACCAAGAACATGAAGCTTGTCTTTTCAGACGAGTTCAACGTCGAGGGTCGCTCCTTCTACCCTGGTGACGATCCGTTTTGGGAAGCATCTGATCTGCACTATTGGGCCACCAACAATTACGAGTGGTACTCGCCTGAAGCTGTCACAACTGCTGATGGCAAGCTCCGCATCACACTGGACGAAGTGGAAACCAATAACCTCAACTTCCGCGGCGGCTTCCTCAGCTCCTGGAACAAGTTTTGCTTCACTGGCGGATACCTTGTTGCTAGCGTTCAGCTGCCTGGCGCGCCTCGTGTTGCTGGCTTGTGGCCGGCTTTCTGGACGATGGGCAATCTCGGACGAGCCGGATACGGAGCAACCACCGATGGAACCTGGCCTTACTCATATACTGCTTGTGATGTGGGTACACTCATGAACCAGACGGATTCCAATGGCCAACCTGCTGCAGCTGCGATCGGCGGTGACGTGATGTGGAACCGCAAGGCCGAATCAACTGCGCTCTCCTTCTTGCCTGGTCAGCGCTTGTCTGCTTGCACTTGCGCAGGTGAGGATCATCCCGGTCCCATCATGAAAGACGGAAGCTTTCGAGGACGCAGCGCTCCCGAGATCGACGTCTTCGAAGCGCAGGTCGACGGTACACTTGGTCTCACTGTATCGCAATCCATGCAAACCGCTCCTTTCAACATGTATTACAACATCACCAACACCACCAGTCCCGCCTACGAGTTCTTCCAGCCCGACTCCCACCTCAACTTGTACAACGGTCAGAACGATCAACAGGCTCTCAGCGGCATCTCACTCGCTTCTCAACTCGCCGTTCAGCGCGGAGGCGACGACAGCTTTTCACAGTACGGGTTCGAGTACGTTCCTGGATCGCAAGGTTACATCGACTGGATCTCGGACAACAAGCGCGCATGGAAAGTACACGCTGCCGCATTGGCTGCCGATCCCGTCTCGATGATCAGCGATCGACCCATTCCGGAAGAGCCGATGTACATCATCTTCAACCTTGGCATCAGTCAGAACTTTGGCACTCCCGATTGGCGTCGTCTCCGCTTCCCTGCTGTGATGCAAGTCGATTGGGTGCGCGTCTACCAAGACCCTGACTCTGAAAACGTTGGTTGCTCGCCTCCTGACTTCCCCACCGCAGACTACATCGAGCGCCACAAAGCAGCTTACTACAACGCCAACTACACCGTCTGGGGTGGCAAGCCCGAGGAAGGCGGCTACGGCGGACTTTGGCCTAGGAACAGACTCTATCCTGATGGATGTGCTGCTCCGACAAGCACTGAACCAGGCTCGCCCGTCAAGCCTTATCCACAGGCACCTGCCGTTCCATCAAGTCAAATCGCTATCGGCCAGAATTGAGCCTGATGAGCACCAGCATCTCTCCTTCTGCTTCCTTTTCTCTTTTGCATACCAACTGTACAGGCAGCGGACCGAGTCATTGCACTCCGCGGTCCCTCCATTCCCTCCATTCTCTTGCATACTCTTCTTGTGACTCCTTCGAACCATCATTTGTATCTGTATCGACATCTCAAAGGGTAAGGCCATCTTGCTGTCTCACACTCATCTAGCAATGGACTTTCGTTTCATCCCATTTCATTGATTTCCATAGAAGCAGGCCAAATCGTACAAAAGGTTCGACATCGATTCATGCGTTTCATCCGACACTGAGAACCACATCACCACCAACGTGCTCGTCTCGTTTCCGCTTCAGACCATCCCGAAAGCTGATCAGATCATCATCGTCGTCGTCGCCATACAGATCGTCAAAACCACGTCGCTGTGCCGCTGGCTGAAGGGGTATTGACGTGTATTGTTGACCCAAGCTCATCGCCATTGCCATTGAGTTCGGCAAAGGTCGATGCTGCTGGGCCAAGGCAGAGAACTGCAACGGCATTGCTGCGTAAGATATGGAAGAAACAGGGTGGACGTGTTTTGCCCTCTTGGCGGAAAGAACGCTGGAAGACTGTTCTTCTGTGTCGCTGTCCGTGCCACTCTAAATACTGGTTGCGTCAGAGGCTGGAGCAGCATTATAGGAATGAATGCAAGTTGCAATGTTGTTACTGGAAGAAAAGTTCATGCCCCACTCAGCAGAGTCGAGCGAGAAAGCGGTGTCCATCGAGCTCGATGAGACGTCAGAGCTCAGCGGTAACATGTCGGGCATGGGCTGGTTCGTGAGCTGTGCCAGCGTTTCTAGGATGGAGAGCGGTTCGATGGATAACGCGCTCGATCCCGCAGATGCGTCCACATGGAGTTCAGGCAGGGACGATGGAGGCGCAGGTGGCAGAGGCTGTATGGAGGTATCTGAAGAGCTGATCATTTGGAGCAGGTGGAGATAGTCCAATTGGGAGGGCGTTGCTCCAAGCTGAGCCGAAGTCGCTTGCAGTTCTGATGGTGCCATTTGAGTTGGGCTCAAGTTGCCTGCAGAAGCCGTTGCGGCGAAGTATGTAGTGAGTTCTGAGTCCGGTGTTTGCTGCTTCTAGAGACGCCTACGATGGCTGGTCCCTCGTCAATCCTGCTGCTGCTTAGGGCTCCTTTGCTTTCGAGGTCTGCTTGAATCTGCTTTGCCATCGTCAACTGATCGCTGGTCTCGCCAGATGCATTGCCTGGTGTTCCGAATGTGTCTCTTGCCCGTCCAAGAGCAGCGGTCGCATGCGCTGAACTGGACTTTGTCTTCACTTTACCGTTCGGAGCACACCAAACCTCTCCGCCTCTCCTCTTCCTACCTTCGATCTTGAACTTAATGCTGAGCAACTTTCTCATCGCTGCTACCAACAAGAACGTGCTACCTTCCGCAGGGCTCTGCCAGCTACTTGTATCTAAAGCGCAGTTCTCTCCATTGAGGTCGACATCATTTCCGTCTCCACCCGCTCTGTCTAGCACCTCTCTGGGCTCTTCGGTCCAAGCAAAAATGATGAGATCAAAGATGACTCGGAATGAGTCAAGATTGGCTACCTGTTGAAGCTTGCTCCGCGCTCTTTCCCATAGCGCTAGACGGACTTTGTTATTTGACGTCTTGCTGGAGCTCGATGAGAGTGAGGTAATCCAGTGGGGACTCCACCGGGCAGCAAATGCGAGGATAACAGAGTGGAAAGCATCCATGATCTCTTTCTCTCTAGCTGCGCCTTGGCAATGGTGACCAAGGAGGTTGCGTGCTCCTCGATCCAGCTCGCAAATTCGCCAGTAGACGAGCTGCTGGCTTGACGCAGCAGAGGAAGCGGTTGAAGACCGGTCGGCGAGCAGGTAAGGTGTGTTGGAAGAAGTGATCCAGCCTTGAAGGGCTTGTTCGGCGGCGCCTTCATAGACGCGGATGAGACCGTCGTTGAGGAACATGCGGTCGATGGTAGCGGTGATGCGGGCGGTGGACGACAGAGGTGAGATGAAGGGATTGTCCACGAAGGCAGTCGAAGCTGTAGCCCTTGTCATTGCTTGCATCAGGGTTAGGTCGGATGAAGCTTGTGGTGTTGCTGTCCCTGATGACCGTCGAAAAGAGACCGGCATGGCTGCTACGCTGATTGAAGAGGAGTCTATAATGCCAGAGCTCTGCGGTTTCGACTCCTCGCCATCTTTCTCTGCTTCACGGCTCGAAGCAGGATCCTCGTTCGTCTTGCTACTGCTACTGGGAAGAAGATTTTGGGTAGAACCGCTGGGGACACCACCTAAAATCGACAGCACATACTGAAAGGAGCAAGTCTTTCCCTTCTTGCGACAATTCGAGCACGAGACTTTGTTACTGATCGCTTCTGCAACCGATTCGTAGACAGCATTGCAGGCTCTTTTGCCTACCCTGCATCGGTCACACGAACGGTATTGACGACAATGAGCGTCTTTGGCGCCGGCGGCAGCCGCGGGCATCGTGATTGCAGCAACTGCCACGGAGGATTCTGCCTTCATCTTGTTATCGTTGTGACGTGCGATGTCTGGCGAGCAGAGGAGAGAAGAATGAAGGATGAGGAGGGTTTGAGGCATGGGCGTGACGGAGATGGTCGTGGTGATTCAACTTCGGGTTAGGACAGGGACAAACATCAAGTGGGGAACCAAGAGACCCTGCAGGTCATGGGATGAAACTCTAGTAACAGAAGCATGAGCACTCACCTCATTGAAGCGAGCATGCAATCAGGCGATGGGAACGTAGACAGAGCCAGTACAGGGTAAGGTTCCCGACATCTATGGTCAATGAGTCCGAAGAGTTGAGTATGCATGCATGAATAGGGGAAGGGAAAAGTGTGGGGAAAAGGACGAAGGCTGACAGACGGCGTGCAAAAGGGCCGACCGCCGATGAATCGCCTTTGGTGCCGTCGATACTTTCGAAGCACTCGCTCTCAACTTGGTACAGGCTGTTGTCCTAAGGTCGGGCAGTCTGATACAGTGCGGAGCTCACATCAGCCAGGAACAGCGAACAACACTCCGACTTCAGCAGAACCTGAGCGCATCCGCTGAGACAGCCGAGATCGCGCTTTGATCTGGAGCACAACATTGAGTACCTTACGGACAGTCAAGGATGGGCGGAACAGGCATTGCCGGAAGTGGGAAGGGGACGAGAAAAGGATGCTTTGGCGAACGAGGGAAAACCAACAGAAACATGAAGATGCATCGATGGTGCGGAGAGGAAGCGCACGAGGGAGGTGCATCAAGCAAGGGAAGACTCCCGAGGTGGTTGACCGATCACATTGATTGGAGGTTTATGGTCCCAATACAGTACACAGTACATACTGTACTGTACTGTACAGTACAGTAATTGCTTCTCCGACCGACCGAGCTTGGTCCGCTATGCTGATCGAACTGATATGAGGTCGCAAAACTTGCTGAGCACCTCAGCGATACTCTTCCGCTCGTTCATAAGTCTCTGTAATGGCTTCGAAGCATCGAAGCATGAGATTGGAACAGAACATGCAGAAGGGGGACGAGGGAAGGAGGAGCTGTGAGAAATGCGGGGTTGGACAGGGTCTGTGAGCCTCGTCGGCAATGTCAGGCGGCAAAACCGCCGAATACACTGCGCGGCCGAGAAAAGCAAGACAGAGTTGAGCTTGTTAGGCCACCTGTTGATTTCTTGCTACGAAAAAGGAAAATCCGGGACTCGGTCTATCTTCGCTGTCTTCCTGGACGAATTTTTGGAATTGAGCAAAGGCGAAAGGAAATTCCACTTGGCTTTCTTCAACTACGCCTTTCTTGCCTCCAACGATTAGGTTGCTTGTCCGCTCAGCTCTGAACAACCAACGTCATCTCGACTGCAACCTCTTTAGACAGCAGGCTTGTTCTGGACATCACCATGGCTGCAGCAACAATGGCCACGTCGGCTGCCCATACGGTAGCTCTGACCGACATGACGAAACTCTTCGCAACGATTCAAAAGTCTGTCTCTGCCCTCAGCACCTCAGTCAAGGCTTTCGAGAAGGACGTCGTCGAAGCATCCTCCAACGACACAGCAGACAACCCATTTGCATATCCAGACGGTATCTCACTCCTCACAGTTAAGAATGACGCCATGCTTGACTACCTCCACCATGTCGTAGCCGTCTGCATCAGCAAGATCTCTGGCCGATCCCTTGCGAGCAGCAGCAGCAAGGCTAGCAACTCGCAAGGCCCTACCGACCTTGTCGAGAATCTTGTCAAGCTTCGTTTGATGTTCGAGAAACTTCGCCCATTGGAGAACCGTCTCAAGTACCAGATGGATAAGCTGCTTCGTGCCGCAGCAGATGCTGACAAGGAAGTCATGCTTGGTCGTTCTCAGCCAGCGTCAAAGGACAAGAAGAGCAAAAGCAAAGAGGATGGAAGTGATGATGACGATGCAGCCAGCGATGACGACTTGGCCTTCCGACCCAATCCATCCGCATTCATGCAGGACAAAGCTCGCGCATCAGCCAAGTCTTCCAAGTCTTCCAGCAACGACAGGCGCAGGAGGCGTGGCGATTCATCCGACGATTCGGAAGAGTCTGATGAAGGAGGAAAGACAGTCGTCTATCGTCCACCCAAGCTCGTGCCCATGTCATACGATCCCGATGCGCGCAGCAACAAGAAAGACCGTTCTTCCATCACACGCAACTCAGCCCTTCTCTCCGATCTTACGGCTGGCATGTCTGCCAACCCCTACGAAGCATCGTCTGCAGGTGTCGGTGTTGGTGGTCGTGGTCGACTTGCAGCCAACACTTCAGCCCGTGCCAAAGCATTGGCGAGGATGGAGGAGTTCGAAGAGGAGAACTTTACCCGTCTCGTTCAGTCCAAGAAAGACGCACGAAAGAGAAGGCGAGACGAGGCTGATGTGGCGCTCGGTGGTGCTGGTCTCAGTTCAGGTCGCGATGGCAGGAGAAGAATTGGTGGTGGTATGGAGGAAGAGTTCGGTGATCTGCTCAGAGGTGCAGGTCTGGATGGAAGGAATGGAAAGAAGGCCAAGAAGGCGCAGAATGCATACGATGCGCTCAGGGCGAACAGCAAGGTTGGAGGCGCATTGCAGAGGTCCAAGAGCAGTGGAGGCGGTGGCGGTTCGCCAGCCGTTGGTGGAAGCAAGAGCAATAAGTTCAAAAACCAGGTCAACCGACAGTCTCGCAGGTAATACTCCATCATGTTCGCAGTCCGAAGCGTGTCCTTCTAGTGCAATCACACTTCGTTCGGCATTCAATCTGACTTGTTTTGTGTTGGTTGTAGTGTGTCCATTGAGTGTCGGTACAACGAAAGCATTGAGACGCAGACATCCTCCCCTAGTTGCCAGCATCATCATCATCGTCATCCCCATTGTCCCGATTTGTATTTGTCTCAAAAAACCCGACTAGTGTCGTCTGTTCTTCCTTCGTATCGTTCTCTCCGTCTTCTGGCGGATGCGCTTTGGTGACTCCATCATCTTCGCCTCTTCCACCTCGACCCTGATACTCGGACACGTCTCTGCCCTTTCTTCGCTTCCTCTCTAGCTTTCGCTGCTCCAGCGTATGTCTGACCCATTGCACCTGGTCTTCATGTGTGTTGCCGGCAGTCGATGGTGCGAGTTGGCTGGCAAGAATGTCATGGTATACCTTCTCTGCCAGATCCACGGCTGCATCTGTCAGACCCGAGATGGTTGTTACAGGTTGACTGTCAGCGTTTGCTGTAGCAGTCGAGCGCGGAGGGAAATGGACACTTGAAAGTTTGGGCTCGGCAACGTTTGGCGCGGAAGCCGGAATCAATTGACAATACGTCAGTTGCATCAGAGGTTGAATTGCCTCTCCGGTTAGAGTGATGATCTGATCGAGGACGGGCTTGAGCACTTCCAGCGTCAACCGTCCCGTCTCCATTGTGGATGCTTCTGTCTGCACATAGTAAACGTATTGACCTTTTGGACATGAGAAGGTGCCTTCGCCCATCATCAGCACCGTCACAGTATTCGCATTGCCGCCGATGGATCCAGGTGGGAAGATAACGAGTCCGGTTTCTGGTGGAAGCTGCGGAGCGTCCGACTCTTGCTGCTGCTGCTGTTCCGCATTCGTGGTCCCTCCTTCGCTGCTCGGCGCTCCGAACTGGATCGGGCTGTCGAGAACCAACACCGCTCGGTGTAATACGACCGACTCTGGCTGCGATGCTGCTGCCTGCTCGGAGCCCACATCAACGGTGTCCAGCTCCTCCAGGACCTCGTCACTCGAAACCACATAATTTGCAGTGACCTTGGTCTCAATGCCGTCTACTTCAATCTCCCATTCGTCGTCCTGAGTACGCCTAGCAGCTTTGATCGGATGTGCCAAAATGAACATGCCACCCTTGACGGCTGAAGCACGGCAGTATCCTTGCGCCAACTCTCCGGCACCTCCATATTGTCCGACCAGATAAGCCGAGTTCCCGTACCTGCCCACACTTTGCATATGGCTCTTTGCTCTTGCCATAGCTTCCTGGGTGCTTTCATTTGGAGTTGCACATAGACAGACACCGTAGGCGACTGCATCGACGAGGTCAGGCGACATCTTGTGCTCTTCCGCCAGGTACTTGACAAAGGGCTTTTGAGCCTTTTCTGGATCCTGGGCGAGGTCAGACTGCCAATCCTCACTACCGATGTACATGAGTAGCTTCATGAGCTTGCGTTTGGCAATCAGGGAGAGGGTCTTGGTCTTGAAAATGTCTTCCTTGCTAGCGGGAACGCTGGTGAGGGTCATCTTGGCCGAGTCTCTTTCGGATTTGGAAGCGACACATGTTCGTTCGAGGAGTCGGAAGGTGGCGTAGGAGGACACTTTGGACCGGATAAGACAGTCGATAGATGGTCCTGTGGCAGGCAGCAATGTCGGTGCTAGGGAAATTGCATAATGTCGGTCCAGGAGTGCTAACCGGTCGGGCAGCTTAGATGACTCTCCTGGCTTGTTGGCATCTGCAGTGTCGAAAGCTGGGAACGAAACGTTGATCTCGTCCACTCTTCTGGGGCGCTGTTTGCTTTCGGTGTTCGCGGGAGTTTTCTCTTGGGCCCACCTGAGCAGCTCTGTAAGGGTTAGGCTCGCCCATTGATCCGCATAGTAGTCGTTTTTGTCGATGTGGATCACAGAAAGCCCGGCAGAAGCAAGAGCAGCGGAGATGATGCTCTGCGTGAGACCTGTGCTGAATATCGCCACATCGTAGTGGCTCTGATCAAGCGACATAGCTGCGAGAGGAAGAGTATGGTCGAGTCTGGTGGTCAAAGAGAAAAGGTTCAGTCGTACCACGTTGAAGGTGCTTGTGTCAGGGTCCACCTCGACAGCCACGTCCTGCAAAGCCCGAATTCCGAGCAGTGAAGTGCAAAAAAGTTGTAGAACCTCCACAGCTCTTCCACATTCTTCTCAACCTTCACCACATCCTAAACCTCACATCTCGTCACTATGAGCGGCATCCTAGCGGCCCCAGAGGCCCTTCAATCTGCGGCTCCTTCAGTCAAGGCGCAGATCGTCGAGGCGAGCACAGCCGCAAGCAGTCCTTCACGCAGCAAAGTCCTGCTTCCTGTCGAGATTATGCGCTCTCTCAAGCTACAGACAGGCGATGCGATTCTTGTCAGGTCCGACAAATCTAGTACACCGGACTTCGTTGTCGGCACAGTATGGCCGTCTTTTGCTCTCGAAGCCGGGTCTCTGCGTCTTCCAGTCGCTGCCCAGCTTTCATCAGGAATTCAGGCAGGCCAATCCGTCTCCGTTATTCCTCTCCAAGCAACTCAGACCAAGACAACACTGCGCAAGCCTCCAACGGCTGCCGATGTCCAACTCTCCGTCTCAGCACGAAGTCGAACGTCAACAGCCGCATTCGCTCGATTGGGCAAGTCAGATCGTCAAATGCTTACGGTCCACGCCAAAGAGTCTCTAGCCGATCTTGAATGTATTCACCTTGGCCAGCAGGTGTTGCTCACCTTCCTGGGCGAGCTCTTCGACTTGACCGTCACTCGTATCACTGACATCAACGGAAAGCAAGGATGGACTGTCTCGACGTCCGTCACAACAGACGCCACAACGCAGGTCTGCTCAGTCGCTCGCACATCAGATGTAACCGTCTCCGCAATTGATACATCACCGAACAGTGACAAGAGTGCAGCCGCGGATGCTGTCACGAGCGCTGCGAAAGAGAATCCCTATTCCAAGCTCGGAGGCCTCGATCGTCAGATTGCCGAGATCAAGACCCTCATTGAGATGCCTCTCATGTCTCCCGAGATCTTTGTGCAATACGGGCTCAAGCCACCCAAAGGTGTCCTGCTCTACGGTCCGCCCGGAACCGGAAAGACTTCACTCGCACGTGCTGTGGCCGCTGCCACTGGATCTTCCTACCTCACCATCAATGGGCCTGAGCTCTCGTCTGCCTTCCATGGCGAGACCGAGTCAAAGCTTCGCAGTATCTTCCGCGAGGCCAGGCGCAAGAGCCCATGCATCATCATCATTGACGAGATTGATGCTTTGGCGCCGAGGCGAGAAGGTGGCACAGGCGAGGGTGCAAATGCGGATGGAGCAGGTGAGGTGGAACGCAGAGTTGTTGCACAGCTGCTCACGTTGCTCGATGGTTTGGAGGAGTCTGGAGATGCCGATGATGACGAGGCGGAACAAGATCAAGAGCTCAGCGACGTACGACAGCCGGATGAGACGGCAATTCAGAGCGCCAAGGCTGCTAAGAGGCCTGCTCGCGTCGTTGTGCTTGCTGCCACGAATCGGCCCAACGCCATCGATCCAGCCTTGCGTCGCCCTGGCCGTCTTGACCGCGAAATCGAAATCGGCATTCCTACAGCAGCCGCTCGAGGCGACATCATTCGCGCACTTATCCGCTCCGTACCTCACGATCTTACAGCAGAGCAGACCGATGACCTCGCAAGCCGTACCCATGGCTACGTAGGTGCAGACCTCTCCGCCCTGGTGCGTGAGGCCGGCATGCGCGCCGTACGCCGCACTTTCGCTCGTCGCCAATCAGCTTCGGACCAACTCGAGACACAAATTCAGTCCATGTCACTGGAGTCTTCGCCAACTACTGCCGTTGCCGAAGATTCTGTGCTTGACAAGGTCACAGCGGCTGATTTGCAGGCCGCACTGTCACGTGTGCGACCTTCTGCCATGCGTGAGATCTTCCTCGAGCCACCCAAAGTCTACTGGTCCGACATTGCGGGGTCATCAACACCTTCTATTGGTGGATCTGGTGCTTTGTCTGCCAAATCAGTCCAAGCGCAAGTACGCGAGCTGGTTGAATGGCCGATCAAGCATTCTGCTACGTTCGCCCGTCTCGGTATCTCTTCGCCCCGGGGAGTCCTTCTCTATGGACCTCCAGGATGCTCAAAGACCCTCATCGCTCGCGCGCTCGCAACGGAGTCTGGCCTCAACTTCCTCGCTGTCAAGGGACCAGAGCTTTACTCCAAGTACGTCGGTGAATCGGAGCGCGCTATCCGCGATATCTTCAAAAAGGCACGTGCTGCTGCTCCTAGTATTATCTTTTTCGACGAGATCGACGCTCTCTCATCCAGTCGGGACGGCGAGTCTTCCAGTGGCGACGCCCTCAACAGTCGCATCATCGCAACGCTGCTCAATGAGATGGACGGTATTGAGGCCATGTCTGACGTCATTGTTATTGGCGCTACTAACAGGCCCCAATCCCTTGACCCAGCGCTCCTGCGTCCCGGACGACTTGACCGACTCGTCTACGTGGGACCGCCTGATCACGAGGCCAGGAAGCAAATCCTCAGGTCGAAAATGGCCAAGATGGCTGTGCATGCCGATGCACTGGACCTCGACAAACTTGGTCAAATGACCGATGGCTGTTCCGGCGCCGAGGTCGTTTCTATCTGTCAGGAAGCTGGATTGCTGGCTATGGACGAAGACATCAATTGTCAACAGATTGAACAGCGACACTTCGAAAGTGCAGCTTCCGCCGTCAAGCGTCGCATTACTTCTCTCATGATCCGACAGTACGAGTCTTGGAGAGATACCCTTGTCGTTTGATTGCCTTGCGCGAAGGAGGCAGTGACTCGTTCCCGCCCACAACATTTGGTTGTCATTCTTGGTCCGCCAGTCGAAGATCTGAATGCGAGAAATCTATTACCGTGACAAACGAAAGACGGTGTATGTGCTATGAAAAACCATTGCAAAACGCGAACAAAGAGTGTGAGAAGTATCAACTAAAGAGAAAGAAGGATGATCAGCTTACTCGTCTCCGTAAGCCGCGATCTTCTGTCGCAGCAGGACAGAGCAGTACGACTCTTCGATCTTGCTAGCTACCAGCTGGCTGAAGATGGCGATGTAGAAGAGCACGAACGAGGAAGCGAACAACCACCAAGCTGCACGCAGCACTGCGCCGCGAATTTCGACACGGCTGTACTCGCGGGTCCACTTGGGAAGGATCGACTTCTTCTCGGACAAGAGCTGGGCCTTCTCAGGGTCCTCCTTCTTGGGCTTGGGGGGAGGGTAGAGCTGACCGGGAAGGTGGACGATGAGGACGTAGATGAGTGCGGTGCTGAGGAGGCCAATCAGCACCTGCATGAACACGAGCCACGAGGAGCGACCCAGAGGGCAGATGAGCACAGTGGCACCAGCTCGGTAAAAGGCGATGATGAAAGCCTTGGCGGAGAGAATGGTCCAAAGCATCGATGTGTTGAGGATGAGCTGTTTGGGGTCACGGAGCTTAAGCAGGTGGCCGACATGGTCGCTCCATACCTTGGCAGGGATCTTGGCGGGAAGGATGAACATGCGAAGCATAGAGACCACCAGGAAGAAGCAACCAGCACCAAGCGAGATAGCGATCTGGATACCAACGGGAAGTGCGTCGAACTTGGCGTCGAGGAAAGTGCCCCAAGCCCAACCCCAAAGACTACCGATGATCCAACCACAGAGCACATCAAGCGGCCAGTGGAGAGCGAGGTAGAGACGAGAAATACCACTCGCCAGCGTCAGGAAGGTCAAGATAACGTGAAGAGCGGTGGGAAAGTTGAACTCGATGTCGACGTGGTTGCGTGAGAAGTAGTAGGTCGCGTACACGCAGGCCATGAAAGCCGAGTGACCGGAGGGGAAAGAGTAGTCGTACTGCCTCAGGGGCTTCTTCATCTGGTAAGGGTTGATCTTGAGACGATCAGCCGCGACCCAGGCGGGACGGGGAACAGGGCGAAGAACCTTGATCAAGTTGACCAAACCGAATGTCACCACACAAGCTCGCATGATGATGGTCAGCGTCAGCTGATTCCATCGCGACCAGTAGATGGCAGCACCGATAACGATCAAGATGGACTCCTGACAAGCGTAATGCAGCACGAGTGAGGGAGCCATCAAGCCAGGAATGCTCTGTATGAAGTTGATGACCTTAACCTCGAAAGCACGGTAGGTAGGGTGGAGGCGCGCAGTGAGAAGGTGCCTCCACGCGACCTTGTCACGGTAGTCGATGTTGTGTCGCTGGCACTGTCGGAGAGAGCATTCCACTATCTTGTCTTCGCAAGTGGCTCGGATCTCTTCAGCGGTCCTGCCGTGCAGCTGGACGGGGTCGAGAAGAGCGTAGGTGACCTTAGCATAGGGCATCATCATGAGGAGGAGGAAGTCGAAGAGGAAGCTCGAGTTGGCCTTGCGAAGGTGGATAGGGTACGGCATGTCGTAGCTGATGACAACGGGAACAAGTTCGATTGCGTGAGGGTTGGCAGCAGCAAACTCGAAGGTAGGGAGACCGAACTTGACAAAGTTGTTGCGAGCCACAGTAACAGCTTGAGGGAAGATGACAAGGTTCTTGGCACAATTCGGGTTGACTGTCCACTCTTCAAGTACCTTGACGAGAGGAGTTCCATGCTTCTTGACGTAGGAGATGGGACCGCTGAGGTATCCCGTGATACCCTTAGAGGCGACCTCGGCGACAATAATGGCCGAGTTGGTTAATGCCGCAAGACAGCCATCGAGGAAGATGTAGGGGTGCTCTGCGCAGTAAATGCGGCGAGTTGCAGCATGCGTCGACTCGTTCCAGCTCGAAGCAGTGAAGGTCTCGGCAGGAAGAGGTCTTCCCTGAGCGTCTACCACCTCGAACCTGACCAGAGGGAAGATCGTTCTCGGGTTCAAGCCCTTTGGTCCGGTGAGGTAGAGCATGATAGAGAATCGAATGAAGAGATAGATGATCTGAACGATACCGAGCACGATACCGAATGGAATGTACAGAATCCACAGGAACGACCACCATATGAGCATCTTGGGATTAAGACGTCGCGTAGGCCACGAAGCCTCGCAGGCGGTGGTATCGAGGTCGGTTTCGACAGCCATCTTATCGAGTCTATCTCAAGCCTGAGATGGGTGAGAAATGGGCTGGAATTGCTTGTGTTCCCTTCGAAAAGCTTGAGGTGAGAGACAGGAAATGAATGTGATGGTGGGAAGAAAGAAGGATGCTTGCGAGGAGGAGAGAAAGGAAGTGATGACGTGGATTTGGGCGGTGTGAGAGCGGCGAGGAAAGCAAAGTGACAAGACCAAGAAGAAGAAGGAAAGAAAGAGGAGACCGAAAGAATGACTACGTTAGAGGGGAGGGTGGTATGAGGATCAAGGGGAAGACGGGTCAGCCATCTTGTATCAACAAAAAACCACGGCCAATTCGCGGCACTAGATGTCAGACAGTCATAGACAACTTGCTCGATTGTCCGTGAGAGAAGAGACAGTTCGAAATTGGCGCTTGCTTGTTCGAGTGACACAGGAACTCAGGGCCTGCTTGGGCCAAAGCCACCACCGACGGAAGAACAGCCGCGAGATGGGAGAGACAATCGGTATCGGATCATGACCATCATGCATAGCTTGAAGTAGCGTGAAGACCGAACAAACTTTTCCATGCTCAAGGAAAAACGTGATTGACGTGCAACAATGATAGCGGACTACGATCTTCTTGGGGGAGGAGGCGAGGCATCTGCTGGACCTTGCAAGGAAAAAGCGAACAGAGGGGCCAGACACCAAGAACAACTGGCGGTACACACACGGTCCACTGCTGGATTGGTGTCTGGGCTTGGACTGCATCATCACGGCACGGCGCGCACGCACGCGCACAAGCACGCACAAACGCACAATAAGCCCCATGTCTCAGATGCGGTCCTGGACAGCTGAATCAAATGAAGAAACGCCATGCGTTCAATTCACACCCAAAATCAATTTTCTCGCCATCTGGGTTCGAGAGAATAGCCGCTGCATGAATAGCGGCTTCCGAAATATGTGAGACAGCAACACCCATATTTAATTAACACACAAACATTCAGCTGAGCGCAAATCATTAATCTGCCAGCCAAGAAGGTTTCGCCTCATCTTCGGACCGTCGTTCTTTCAATTTGCCGCTGCCCAACGTGGTACTTGCGAGCAAGGGGCTGATGCGCCGAAAGCTCCAAGGAGGGAAGGAAGAAAGAAAGAAAGAAGAAAACCTCGGCCTCGAACACGACAGCATCCACCGAGGCAGGTCTCCATGCCACAACACCGACTTGTCTCGCAGTGCTTCGTTCCGGCCAAGCAGAGAAGAGATCACAGGGGAGTATTTCCCCGCGGTTCTGTCCACGGTGCACGCAAGTCACGATCTCAGCAAATTTCAACTTGGAGTCAAGTCGTCTTGCTTGTCTTTTGCTATGAGAGAAGGAGTCTGAGATGTAGCTTCACTTCGACAATCCCAACCAAGCTACTTTCTTCTGATCCCAATCTGCTCGTCACTTGTCGTCCATTCCGCATCTTCCATTCCTACCACATCCAGGATATTAAAGACATATCCCCTTGTTCCGACGTCGTCAACACGAGCTATCATCCTTCAAGCCATCTCCTTCCGTTCCACACAATCTTGTCACGATGTCGCACTCAAGTACTTGGTCGATCTGCGTGGTTCTGGCAGCATTGATCGCGTCGGCTAGTACATCCATCAATGCACAAGCGTCATCCTCGACGGCTTCGGTCTCTTTCACATCTAATATCCCTGCGGTCTCAACAGCGAGGCCAACACCGGCTCCTTATCTCGCACCGTGTCCAGCAGAGCTAGAGCTACAGATCGGCATCTGCCTCGATACAGTTGCTCGTGATGGCGCGGTTCTGCCTTGCAATCCAGACGACTGGTGGTGCAACTGCAACAACTGGCAAGGAGTCCTCTCGTGCTACGAGCCATGCCCCAATCTTCAAGAGCAATCTGATATCGAGTGGCAGCAGCAAAATTGCCAAGGTCAGCACGGCTACAAGAACTTGTTTGGTGGCAACTCGACCGGCACCTACCTCGGCTCCAACATCACAACTACTGGTTCCAATGGCGTTACCAGGATCTATTACAGCGACATGCCCGAGACTGCTTCAGCAACCTCCACTAGCACATGGTCATGGGCGCCAGCCTCGACAGGATCTAGTCAACAGCAGCAGGCAAAGTCTTCGGCTGCTCGGCACTACGCCGTGCCTGCCGGTCTTCTCGCTTCGTCTCTCGTCCTCGTGGGAGCCGCCAGCGTCCTTCTCCTTTGATCGACATCATCTCAGATCGAGTCGATGCTCTTTCTTGTCCGCGTCATTGCGTCGTCATATATTTCATTGTTCTAGTGTCACCCATGTCTCGTCGTCATTGTTCTTCTACATTTATTTGCAGGATTCGGAAATGCACATGTCAGTCTCGTTTTCATGTTGCTTTGACGCGTGTGTCCGAAAGCAAGTTCCGTGAACCTTAATCTGAATGGAATCTTTTTGAAGTGTTAGGGTGTCTATTGCAACATTGCTGTATTTTTTTCTTGTCGGTTGGCACGAAACTGACGTCCCATTTTCTTCTACGAGACAAAAGTCAAAGGCGCCTATCGGGGTGAAGTTCATGCAGAAGCTTCAGCACCTGATGATTGGTAGGCTAGGCGAAGACACTGCCAGATACATGTAGACGCCAGCAAGTTGCGATCAAGACTCGCGAGATGCGGCCTCGACGCAATGGCACGTCTTTTTTTCGAGAAAAGGTCTGCTTCGGCTGGGTCACACGCTCCGAGGAGGGGGTACGGCGGCTTTTGAGTCAGGATGAAACTCATTCTGATCGCAATAGTAGCTGTTGAGTCTCAGCTCTACCCCCAACAGTAAGGGGCCCAATCTACACGTGCTGCTGATTCTTGGCAAACCATCCTCTCGAAGAGTCACCAGATCTGACCTCCGATCCACGCAGCTGAGATTGGCGCTGAACATGGAGCTAGAGCCGCAGAACTTCAATCACCTTTGTGAGCTACCTAGGAGCGCTTAGTTGATCGAACTTGGGTAGCTGATAGAGAGCTCAATGACCCAGGCATTTCAGCACGTGGTTGCGCAGCTGCTGGCTTGAGCTACCAGGGATCCACCATCGGAACCGTCGCAAAGCAATGGCCCGGCAGCTGCTTAAAGGCTCGAGTAGCTGATACGGCCTCTCACTCTAAACGGCTGACAGCTTGTTTCTCAAGCAAATCTTGAGGCCAAATGAAGATCAATCCGCTAGCAGCCCAACAGATCCTAGCCGTTAGTCGCAGGCGCTAGAGAACTTTGGCGCCGTTAGCTTGGTAAGAGCTGAAGGGAAAACAGCATTCTCAGAATGATGTTTACGCATGGTTCGGCGACCTAGATGATCAATGTGACCAAGTCAGGCTCAGAGATCCGATGGAGGCTCTGAGAAGCGATTGCGAGCTCAGGCGTCCGACGACAGGAAGCTGCGGCGTGAAATATTAGCTTGATTAGAGAACAGATTCATGATATGGAACGGGCGATCAAAAGCAAGTCCAAGCGCGCGCTATCATTGTTTGTTTGCTTGTCATGATCAACTAGGTTACCGCAAGATCACCAATTACAGTCAGCTTGAGATTTGTGAGCGGCCGTCAGAGCCGAAATCGTACGTTTCTGCTCGCGATGGCACGGTTTCGAGCGACGCTACTGCATTCACGACACAAATGGCATTGGTGCAAGTAGGAACAGCTGAAACGTGCGCCACCATGTCTCACGACGGGAAGGTACATGACACAAGCACCCAAGCAAGGGAGCCCAGGTTGCGACCAATACAGATACCCATTCGAATAAGAACATGGACGGGAGCACATCCGGAATCGGTGGCCGTTCCGCGTCTCTATTTCGTCCAGGTCTTGCAGTCGACCGGGTACGAGTATGAGGAGCTCATTGTGTCAAACTTTGGCGAATGGGACAAGCAAAGATAGCTGAATTTATGCTGCAGATATCGATGCAGCGGAAGGTTCGAACGAGACCAAGATCGAGGGTCCTTGTAAGCGCCTGAACCCACGAAAGAAGAAAAGCAGGACGCATGTCAGCGGCTGTCGTGACCCGAGGTCTCTTGAATCGAAACATCTTGACTGAAAGTATGCTGATAAGTGTGGGAAATTTAGACCAGATACCGCCTCAGATCGGATGGTGATCATTCGGCAGTCATCACATCGATCTAGCGTTTGTTTCTTGACAGTCGCGAACATCCCTGCATGATAGCAACCTCATAATTCTTCTGCATCACCCGAAGCACGAGCGGTAGGACCATGAATGGTCTCTTCTAACTGGCAGCGGTGACCGAAAGAGAGCCGATATTGGAACCTAATGAAAGCGTGTAGGAATTCGCTTCATGTCTTCCATTGCATGCTTCCGGTTCAAGGCCTCGACCTGGGGGTCCGGGTGCCTCGTCAAGGCCGGTCAAATTGCAAGGTAGCCACTTGCAGTTCAAATGGCGATCCGTCTAACAATGACATGCAGATGCATGAGTGGCTGGAACGAGTTGCCTGCACGCCAGTGCGCCAGCTCCAAGCTGCGTGCTGCCATTTTGCTTCGGAGGCTCAACCTACCAGTGTGAGGGGTGTTGGCGTTGGCGCCTGTCCAGGCAGCGAGAAGCACCTACAGCAGCCGCAGATGGCAAAGCGGAACAGGAGCCGATCGGAGGCCGATGTCCAAGAAGGCCCAGAAAAGGACGTTCAAATTTTATTCTCTCTCTGAAACAAACACACGAAAGAATTACTCGGAGCAGAGCCGATTTCTTCTTTTTCCACGCTCCAGCATCATTCATACCGAGAGCACACAGGCAGCACACGTGATAAGGAGGGAAAGGGGAAACAACTGATTGCCTAACTCGATGGAGTCGCTTGCAAGCTCCCAGCCGTGGCCACATGGTGTGTGAGTGGCGTACCGCATGGTGGAACGGTCGCGAACTGAGGCTGGAGGGCAGAGACAGGCAATCCCAGAGAGAGGCAATCACAGGTCACCCCAGGCGGCCATGTCGGAAAGCAAAGGATGCGAGCTGGTGTTGGAGTACAGAGCGGCCTTGGTTGTAGCTGCTCGATCCGCCGCAGAGCGGTCGACATAACGCCTGAAGCAGTCGCTTCTCCAGCGGCCCAGGCCTCGAATGGTGTCATCCTCGACACCGTTGGATGCCACCCAGGTCGCAGCCCCCCGACGGAAGGAGTGACCCGAGTATGCCAAGGAGGAGACACCACACAATTGAAGGCAGCGGTGGAGCATGGCGACAAAGGAGCCCCTGTCGAAGGGGCGACCGTTGTCGAGGCAGAGGAGGGGCTCTTGGGCGCCTCTGTGCTGGCAGATGACACGGAGAGCAGAGACGGCGCATGTGCTGAAGGGTACCGCAGGCGCAGTGAGTGTGGCACCTTGCCAGAACGGGCTCACTTCCTTTGCCATACGGTCCGTAACAATGTCGTCGACAGCGCATTCCGACATGTCACACTACCTCGATGACTTCTTTGGTGCCTCTGCTGCCACCTCCAACCCGGCAGTACTGATCCAAGCCCTCAGCCTCGCCTCCACAGCTCTTGGGTTCAGGATCAGCCAGAAGAAAACGCTCTGGGACACCACCAGGCTGGAGGTCCTGGGCATCGAGCTAGACTTGGTTGCCCAAACGGCCTCCATCACACTCCAGCGATGCCAGCGCATCCTTCAGCTGTGCACTTGCATCGTCAGCAGAGGTCGTGCCTCCTTACTCGAGCTGCAGCAAGTAGCTGGCCACCTCCAGTTTGTCACTCGGGTTGCTCCCCATGGTCGCGCCTTCCTGCGCTGTCTCTATGATGCAGTTCGATCCCACCACAAGTCGCCTTTTGGTCATTGCCTCAACAAAACGACTCGATCCGAGTTACTGTGGTGGATTGACACCCTCAATGCCTGGGATGGAGTGTCGCTCCTCCAGCCTTCCCCCCTCATCATTGAGCACATCTGGACGGATGCTTCCAAGCGTTGCATCAGTGCTCACCTAGGCACCATGGACGAACCGGCAGCGGCTTTCTCCCATGAGCTGCCTCGTCGACACAGGCGCAAGGACATTTGTTTCCTCGAAGCCCTAGCCGTCCTCAAGGCCCTGCGTCACTTCTCCCCGCTCTGGACTGGGCCTCATTGTGTGGTAGTCCATGTCGACAATGAGAATGTCGAGTATGGCCTGCGCAAAGGCTCCATCCGCGACTATCACACCCAGGTGCTCTTTCGAGCTATCTTCTCTCTGTGCTTGCAGCAGCACATCGACCTGGTTCCGGTTCGAGTTAGCTCCGAAGCCAACATCCTTGCTGACGCCCTTTCTCACCGACGTTTTGCCTTCATCCACCAGCACTACCCTCGAGCCTTCTCCCTCCTACAATTCTGCGCGCAGGATCCCAACCGCCAGCAGACTTCGTCCGTGCCTCCGGCCTCTCCCCAGTCGCAGCTTTCCTCCTCTGGAACGGCCTCGCTGTCAGCACACGCTCATGCTCCGTTGCAGTCTGCACTGACTTCACCAGCTTCGTCACCTCAGTTTTCCCAGGTCAACACCCCTTCCCGGCCTCGCCAACCATGCTCATCGAGTGGATTGCGCATTGCTGCACGGTCGAACGGACATACAACACCCTCAAGAGAGACCTCTCTGTCCTCAAGTTGTGGCACGTCGACCTTGGCCTCCCAACCTCTGCCTTCGACACAGCCCGCTTGGAGAGGGTCGTTTGGGGTTTCAAGCGGGTCATTGGTGACCCCCTCCCCTCTGCGAAGCTGCCCATCACCCTCCCCCTCCTACGACACATGGTGCACGCCCTCCTGGTCGCCTGCCCCTCTCAGCATGACCGCCGCATGTACAGGGCCGCCTTCTGCCTCGCCTTCGCCTGCTTCCTCCGCTCTGGCGAACTCACTTGGGAAGCGCAAGGCCCCAACATTCTCACCATTGCCACAGTCGCCTTTGCTGAGGACGGCTCCTATGCCACCATCACGCTGCCAGCCAGCAAGACGGACCAGTGCAAAAACTCAGTGAAGAGATTGAAAAGGAAAGGCGAGGAGCGTCCACCAAACGCTAGCACACATTCCTGGTAGTGGTGGCTGTCGAAATGTATGCCCATAAGTCTGGCATCGGACTTGGCAACAATGACGTGTTGAAAGGTGTCCTCAAGGTCTGCTTTCCAAAGAGAGGTGCTAGGATGTTCACGGATGAAGTCCATGTTGGCATTGAGGCTCCCATAATGGATGGTGACAAAGGAGGGGTGTATGCCATCATTGACAGATGACAGGCATGAGCCCAGTTTCTGGGGGTGTGAAAGGTGGTAGATGGTCCGCCTCTTATCTGAGTACGGCTTTGGGACCACACCCACTGGAGAACAAACAAGCTGTACGTCACTAGGAGTAGCAACAGGGCAGAGACAGCCTTCCTGCACACAAGCCTCAATCTCATGGCGGAGGTGTTGGATGTTGTCCAAATTCATGGGCAAGTTGTTGATGTCCAGTTGTGTGTTGTTGCACAGAGGGCCATCGTAGCCAAGTTTTATGCCATGCTGAAGAGCACCTCGCAGTTGGTTGGCAAAGGCTTGGTCTGGGTAGATGTCCAAGAAGTGGGACCAATACCACAGTTGAAGTGTACCCACTGTCACTGGGGCATCAGTAGTATCAAAGATGGGCCATTCACACAATGTGTTGGGTCATGGCAGTGGCAGTGTGCCTGTAAGCAAGGCGGAAAGGAATGTTGAGGCATCTGGCTGAGGAGGTGGTGCTGTTGTGGGCGGCATGGGCCAGGGTGAAGATGCTGGGGTTGGCCCAGACCTGAGTGGTGCTATTCGGAGCAGCATGGGCTGTGGGCGAGACATGTCACCTGAGTGAGTAGGTGCACTCACCATTAGCTCGCCTTCCTGACAGGAATGGGGTTGGTGGAGGTAGCCTTGTGGATGAATGATGGACATTGCATTAGAGGGTGCTGACCCTGGCAGTGAAGACAAGTATGTTGTTGAGTACAACCAGGGCAGTGAGCACCAGAGTTGAACTTCCTGCAGGGTTCAGAGGTGGCGCCAGAGCCAGTGCAGGTGAGGCACATGGGCTGCTGGTTGGAGGAGGGGTTGTGAGAGCTATAGCTTGAATTGCTGTGAGTTGAGGCCAATGCATGGCCATGGGTCTTCTGGTAAGGGAGGAGTACCCTTCCTGCGATCTGAGGTTTGTAATGAGACCACTCATTGATGGTGCCAGTCCCAAAGCAGAGTCTGCAGACTGTGAGGTGGTAGTCAGCCACTGCCCACCAGTGGTACAGCTGGTTGTACTCGATGAGCTGCTCTAGGTGAGAGAGCAATGCGTCGTTGAGCTCCCAGCTGCCTGTGTGTTGAGCACAGATGGCCACGTACACCAACCAGACTTGGCATAGATCTTGAACTGACCACCTTCAATATTGACGCTGGTGGACTGGACTGATTCTTGAGAGACATGAGACTCTGGGTTACAAAGCTTGACCAACTGTTCTGGTCAAAGCTGGTCGCATTCCACAAGAGCCATGGTGTTGGCAGGGACCCAGGGGAAGCAGCACGAGACGGACAGGAAAGGTGACTCACCTGTGGTTGTGTTGGGGTTGCCAGCAGGGTTAGGAGTCACCAACGTTGATGGCTGGACCAGGGGTGGTGGTGGGGCTTGTAGTGACGGCAAGGTCTGCAAAACCAGCCCAGAAGGGGGCAGAGCTGGCATGTGGCCAGATGGCGGCTGAGACACCCATATGGCATCAAAAAGCTGGGAGAACTGGCCATCTAGGTGGTGTTCCAGATGGCTAAATTGGTTCTCCAATGCTCTGAGTGAGGAAGTGGAAGCAAAGGGGTTGTCATCTTGTCAGGCACATTCTTGGGAAGGGGCATCGAAGGGGGAACCAGAACAGTGGGGGGTCAGCACACCTGGTGAGTGCGGGATGTCAGCTGTGGGGACAGGCCACTTCCGACAAGTGGCACATGTCTTTGTCAGTCTGCCAGTCATGCCAACAAAGTGAGATGATGGGAGTGTTTGCTTGCAGCAAGCACAATATGTGTTTGACACCATGTAAACAGCCCCTGGCAGTAACTGTCTTGGCAGCAAAGGACTGTGTAAGTCCATGGACCTGACTGTAGTGCCAAGTGTAAGGGAGGGGGGCTTGCCTAAGGCCACAGGTGAGGTGCACAGCTGTTGACAGTGGCAAGCCAGCATGTCCGCTCGTCGAACCAATTCTTGACTCCTCTGAGCCCCAAGGAGATGGTGTTACACCGTGAAGTCGACAGTGCCTGTTGCTGCCAGCATCGGATTGCTGACAGATGAATCGGAGTGTTCAAGCACACTGAGCTCACTGGAGAGAACCTCTGTCAATTGCTTTGAGCCCAGCGAGAGGTGTTACACCACTTGTTGGTGGTGCCTGTCGATGTGGGGTGCCGCCCATGGAGCCACACTGGTTGAATGTGAGGATGGCCAAGGGGCATGTTACTCCAGCTAACTGGAGCCTGCTGGGCACAGTTTCATTACTGTACCAGCTGTGGTGAGTCACAGGAAATGAGCACAGCTGAGGGCGGCCAGCCCACTCAGCACAACTGTGGTAGACTGGGGCACTACTCCCAGGATCACGGGTTGGCAGTATTTCAGGTGGCTCACAAGGCCAGCCAGACTGTGTTACCTCCTAGTGTCGAGGAGGCCTGTCAATCACTCTAGGCCAAGGGAGCAATATGAGCTGCAGTCGCAGGAGAGGAGAAGGAGGGAAGAGGGGTTGTGCAATGCTGAGAGAGCGAAGATGAGCTAGGTGTGAAACTGACTGAGATGTGGCAGTCAGCCATGAGGGGCTTGGGCCAGTCACATCACTTGACAGTTGGAAACAGAGGGTGTCTTGAGGTCAGTCGGTATTGCTGGGGTATGCGACATAGGAGACATGTCACAGAGTCCAGATGGAAGGTGATGCATATGACCACAGCAAGGACAGAGCTGAGTCGCAAGGCTGGAGGAGTGAGCTGCAGCTGGCCAACAAGGGGTTGTCGAGCAGCATGTGCAGCTGTGGTGGTGGTGGTGGCTCTGACATGTCTTGCCACAATCAGAGGTGACACAAATGAAATGAAGAAACACTGTTGACAATGTCGAGCAGTGTGTGTGATGATGATGAGAAGACAGGAGGAGTGTCGAGCGGACACTCCAACAAAGGAGGCAACACGTGTACTAACCGAGCGCTTTCTCGTCCGAATGAAGCTAGCGTCTTTTTTCACAAACGCTCTGCAGAATAATGGGCTGCCGCATTGCAAAAGCCGCACATATATGCAGATACGCTCTCGAGCTCTGAGGCTATCGATCATTTGATGATTGTTCCCTCTGAAACTCGGCACAGTGTTCCTGCTGCTCCACGTTCAGCTAGGTGGGAGTCCCGGTCTCGCTTATGCTTTAGAAAGGAAAATCAGGCGATCTGGCTTAGTCCAAAGGCGGGTGGTCCAACTCAAAGCAGCAAAATTGACAAGCAGGGTCTGTCTCGGCTAATCATTCTCCATGCCCTTAGCCTGCTCTCCAACGATCGCACGAGCGCGCCTCATCCAGGAGCAAAGTCAGAGTGTCTCAGTCTTGTCTCATTCCTTGCAGCGGAGGCCGTCATGCGATCAGAAGGTGGCCCTCTCGCTCAGTGTTGATGCCTGTTCTTGGTGTCAGAGCTCGAAACCGCCAAACAGACCCGTGTCTGCCTTGAGCCTAATTTCCTTCCCTTCCAGAAGCTTTGGGTGCGCCGTGCGCTTCAGAGCGGAGGATTCTCACAGCTGCCAGAAGAATTAAGCGAGCTTAAGCGAGACAGTCGGAAGCTGCTCGATGAGCGCTTCTAGATGATGATCACCTCCATTCAAACCTCGATCGTACTGGAGAAGGGCCCAAAACGGGGTGTAGACCCTGACCGGCCGGCAACCGACCACCGGCCTTCTTTTCCTTCGGGTTCGCAGAGCCGCACGTGCGGATTGCTATCTTGACGGGAAAGCAGTACCAGTTGGCGAGTCCTATTACCACGAGACTTAGTAGCCACTATGACAGCTTATAGAGGTCCTGGGAGCGGCAAATTGAGGCCGAAGCACTGTGTGAAAGTCACGAGAACCTCAAAGGTTCTTTCAGCACTGGGATACACCGAGAGCCTGGAGGGCGCTCCGCTTATCGATGGTGCTCTGATCGTGAGGATCGCTCATCATCACTGCCGAGCATCATCCACAAAAGTTTTGGAGACGACAGTCGTGATCACTGTGAGACCTATCCGTCCACTACAATGATTGAAGCTTCCAGGTCTTGCTCATGGGAAGAAAGATGACCGCTTATGTTTTCTCCGTGATAGCACTATTCGGCATTGACGCGAGCTATAGGGGTCAACTAAAATGGCATGAGGAAAGTACATTTGTGTGCTTGATCACATGCATATACTCTCGGTTCACTTATCGAGCTAAATTACGCAGCCCGATCTTTCAGAGCCATGCGAACTGGTTCAGATGTTTGCAATGCAAGGCGGTATGATGTCGACAGGGAGTAGCCCAGTCAAGGTTTTGCAGGAAAGCTAGGATCCCGAAGCAGGGCGCTGTCAGGGAAGTCGGGCGTAGAATGTTTGTCTTACGCCCTCGAACAATTTGTTCCTGCACTCTAATTGTGAATCCGCAGTCTCGCCCTGAGGCGATGAGTACACTCCGCCGTCCATACGTAACGCTCGTTCGCTTCATATATTTCGGACCCCGACGAGATCGTTCGTCACGTTTTGGCTTACACAGTTGGCCGATTCCCGATAGTATAATTTTGGAGTGAACTTTCAGTCCGGCAATTTGTAAGCCCTAATATGGAGGTTTCGGAAACTTACCAACGTTGTACATTTGACTCGTAAGCGAGCCAAACGGAGAGGTGAAGATGGTTGTGGTTCGGAGGAAGCCAACGTTGAGCTCGGTCCCTCCGTTTGACTCGGTTTCCACTCATCATTAGTAAGCAATATATGTTACATTTCATTCAAAAAAATGCTGAAATGCCGAGCTCAACGTTGGCCAACGTTTGCCTCCTCCGTTGAGCTCGTCTTAATTGAATCAAACGTCGGTCAACGTTTGACTCCTCCGTTTGACTCGGTTAAACGAAATTCAAACTCAGCTCAACGTTGAGGGCTTAGCCGAGGCCAAGCTCAACGTTGACACGGCGGCCGAAACCTCACTAATAAGCTGCTATCCAGCAATTGGTGCGGAGCAGGACCCCCGTTCTCTCCGAGAAAATATTCTGAATCAGGAACTTGGACACTTTTTTCATGCCTTTCTGCCCCGCTCTGCCCTGCTTTTTCTTGTGTCACCTCTGCAGATTTTCTTCAACAATTCGCTTCACCCGAGCTGCAGACTCAAAATCGGGGGGGGGCTTGAATCGGCGTCATTTGTAGATTCGCGTTCTGCGCCAATTTCCTCCATTGACGCCAGTTGCCAGCCACTCCTCTCAGAGCATCGGGACCTGATGGAATAATCGGGATGAAGCTCCCCGCTTAAATGCGAGGCGTAATGCTGCTGCAGATCAGCGCTGAACGTATCGGAAACGTCCGATATACAAAGGCTCCGGAAAAATTCGCATCCTCAGCGAGCCACACCGAAAGGAGTCCAACCTTAGAAAGACTCTTTTTCACACGATGATGGTCTCAGTCAGACATGAACCATCGGAGGTTGGGACAGGGCGGTCATGCAGCTATACGGAGCAGCCGCGGCCGGGAGCAGATAAAATCAGCCATCATCGAGACGTGAGCAGAAAAGTCAACACGAAAAAGTGAAAAGATTTGCTGTGAGCCAAATGTGATCCTGCTCGTCGCAGCGAATGGCGTCGATCTCACGATACCTTGGTTTGCCTTGTTTGTGGCTGCTTCGCGGCTTCCGGCTGTGCTTGGACAACGTATGGTGTGAAGATTGCCGTGCTGATCGCATGAGATTAGCTGCTGACGAGCGTAACTCTAGCTAGCCAAGAAGCGGTCTTTCAGACCAACATTGCCGCCGTGATCTATCCAGCTTCATCCCCGGTGTCGCAACTCTTCAAATGGGTCGATTGTCCTCCATGTCTCAGAAAAGTCCAGATTTCATTGTGCACTCAGAAAAAAACTAGAATTGTTGTTTAGTTGGCGTTTTGTTTACTGGGTGCAACCCATCCACCGTAAAGCGGAGAACAAGTTGGTTGCTCGGAATAGGCTTGGCGGCAAAGAGGTCATACGATAGACCATGAACGCAAAACAGAAACTTCGCACACATGTCTCTTTGAAAGCGGTGATGTTGGATCAGGAAAAGCTTCCGGGCCAATCTTCGGCTGCAGATATGTCTTCGTTAGATGCCATTCGGTCCGCAAACCTTTTGCGCCGAGACAAATCGATACGTGCAATGCTCTCTCTGTCACGTTTGCGTTTGCTAGAATTGCGGGCGTTCGAGATTGGCGTTGAGCTTGAATGCACAAAGCAAGAAGATTGAAACGAGCAGGATGGCTCTCGTGCGATCTGCTTGTCCGAATTGAAAGCTTTACATGGGCCTGGCCTTGCCCTCCACCCTTCGAGCAACTTTTCCCGCTTCGACCCTTGTTGCATTCTAACCTCTTTGCCTCTTCTTCACCATCCTCTCGAGCTTGCATCTCTTTCCTTGGAGAAGCAACCCCATCAAGTGCAGGTCCTATCAGGTTCCTTCTCCTCTACATCATCTCGCTGTCTATCCATCCTTCAAGAACACACTCTAGGATACGCAAGCCAACATTATGCACGTCCCAGGCATCGTCAAGACCGCTGTAGCGGCTACCATGCTTCTCGTCGGCGCTAGTTCCGCCATCAAGCTGCCACAATCTCCAAACGACAAGTACCAAGCATTTGCGAAGCGATCAGCCGGAGACGTCTCTTCTTCACCGATTGTCCACCCGACTTGGATGCATCTGGAGAAGCGTGCCGACATCTCGGGTGCGCTCTCCGTGCTCAACTCGATCGTTCCTGGTCTCAACACCTCTTCATCCACAGGCGATGCCAACGACACCGCGGCAGTCGGCAACTATTCGATAGCAGGCATTCCTTTGAACAACACTGCAAGCCTCAATCAGACCGAGATTGACCGAGCACGAAGCTGCCCAGGCATCGAGTTCATCACTACTCGTGGTGCCAATGATTCGTTTACCGATGGCTACTGGCTCAAGGAGATGGCACGCCTAGTCATGTCGCGCTTGCCCGAAGGCACAGCCAGAAGGACCGAAACTCGCTACGACTCGAACATTGGCAACGATCTTCAGTCACAAGTCAAGGCAGCACTGAGCGGAAGCTGGTGGGTGGCTAATTACACCACGCTTCTCGCACAGAGCTGCCCAAACACCACCATCATTATGATGGCCTACTCGCTCGGTGCTGCTGCTAATGTCGTTGCTAGCACGCGCCCTCGTTTTCCTATCAGCCGCGTTAAAGGCGTTGTATATTGGGGCTCGCCTCTATTCAGCCCCGGACGACCCCAGAACAGGGGCACAGCCAAGTCGGCAATGGGTCAAGTCGGCCTGCTTGGTTACCGCACTCCGCGAGGCATGCAGAGTGTTGTTAGAGACTATTGCCTCAAGAAAGATGTTATCTGCACAGGGTGGGGATCGCTGACGGCGCACTTGTCATACGCTAACTCAACCTATCAAGACGAGACAGTCAACTATTTCGTCCAGACCGCCCTCGATGCCTAGTCGCACCAAAAATGTTATTCTCCAAGCATTTTGCTTTGTTTGTATAGTAGCCACCTTTTGCTGTCAATGGAGGATATGATCTCAATGACTCTTCTGCGGACACTGAGTGCTGGAAAGATGAACAACGAATGACCCATTTCTTGCTAACGAAAGACAGAAAATTACAGGGGAAAGACAGTCTATAAATGAATGTGGTTTGTGATCTATGTGACGCTCAGAAGCTGAAGCGCATGAATACAGGGCTCAGGAGGATCGGGTACATGATGTGCCCGAAGATGGTGATCGATCCTGGCCAGAAGAGGTTGAATCCGTAGATGCAGAACTCTTGGCCGAGGAGGTGGGTGCCGAACAAGAGCATGACAGCCATGAAGCTGACCATGACCAGGTAGCAATGCCAGTAGCGGCTGAGGACGTCTTTGATCTCGTCCATGAGACTGGTTTCTTGTACATCCTTCTGCGTTGCAGCCCATGTCATGTTGTACTCGATTGGGTGGGCAAGAATAGCGAGCAGGATGTGGTAGGGAAGACCGGAGAAGAAGACGATCATGGGCCAGAAGTAGACAAACTGTCGCTTGAGAGCGTGGAGGAAACCCTGTTGCTTGCTCCTGAGGAAGCAGAGCAGTCGAGCGACGGTACCTCCAGCCGAGAAGACGACGAGGATCGAGAGCCAGACCTTGAACGAATCGACAATGTAGACGCTCGTGACGTTATTGTAGAGGCCAGCGATGATGAACATGGTGATGGCGAACGGCAAGCTCATGGCCAAGGCGTAGTAACTGAACATGTACGACGAGACGGTGATCTTCTGCGAAAGACTGCACTTGTCGCTGGTGATGAAATTCCTGAAGAGTGGCGTAAGCGGGCCCTTGGTCAACCAGAAGCGCAGAGGCTGGAGGATGATCTCGGAGCATCCGAAAGCGTACTTTTGCCATCGGTTGAGCTCGTCAGAGGGTGTTAGAGAGACACCTTCGAGGTAGCCGAGGTTCGAGTAAGTAGCCCAGCGCACGACATAGCCCTGAAGCTGCAGGCGGAGCGATATGTCAAAGTCCTCCGAAACCGAGTTCTCGGACCAAGTGATGAGCTGACCTGTCTTGGAGTCGCGCTCGGAGACTTGAAGAAGGGCAGCAGTTCGGATGTAGGCGTTGTGACCAACAAAGGGGGCGGTGGCACCACAAGCAACGAGCCAGGAGTTCGACCAGTTGACAATGTCGGTGAAGAAGCCCATCATGTTCTCGAAGAAGTGGTCGGCGACGTACATGACACCGGAGCAGTGCTGCAAGATGGCGACCTTAGGACTGGTCTCCATCTCACTGGCTGCATCGAGGAAGGCGTCAACCGGGATACGAGTGTCGCAGTCGATCAGGAAGATGTAGTGACCGAGACGAACATCGCCCTCGGCCTGCGCGATCCCGTCACGAGCCTGCAAAGCCATCTTGAGCGCCTTGTCGTAGGTCTGAGCACGACCACCGTCAAGGAGCTGCTGGACGTCAAAGCTGAAATCGAGCACAAAGTTGAGGTTGGAAGCCTTCTTGAAACGACCGGCACGGACGAAGCCGTTGCGACCGTGTCCAGGTCGCGAGACCCAACCACAACCTTGGGTGGCGTAGAACTCTCTACGCTTCTGCTGCTTCTCTTCGTCGATCAGCTGCATACCGTCTTCACAGACAAGAATGTTGGCTTTGCCGCCCTGTAGCTCATACTTCTTCATGGCCCGCTTCATGTCGAGGATGGTCGGTGCAATGACATCGTCCAGCGGCTCCTTGTAGACAGGGACTTGGATAGTGATTGAGGGAAGCTCGACATCGATCGGGAGAGGGACGGGCTTTTCGCCCGAGTAGTAGAGCGAGTTCTTCTTCATGTTACCGTAAGGGAGCAAGATCTGGGCGATACATCCAAAGATGTTGTCTGTGAAGAACTGAGTAAGCATCATTGTGAAAGGGATGGCCAAGAGAGCAACAAGATAGACATAGTTGTTCATTGTGATCGCTGTGACGATGATGCGGCGCATGAAGATACCGGCGAAGAGGAGGTTGAGACCTAGACTGAGCCCGGTGAGGAAAGGAGCAAGGTGGTAGATGGGTCGCTTGGAAGTGGTCAAGTCTGGCATCATACCTGCTTCAACTGCCTCGTCCATGTCAGCCTGACTCTTTTCGGAGAACTCCTGCTTCTCGTTCCAGTGGCTGCTCTGCGACGGGGGAGACCTCTGAGGGCCGAACTTGAACTCGCCCATCTTGCCGTGACCGAGGTCGGAGTGCGAGGCAAGGGAAGGGAGACGCGTCATGGAAGAAGCCGCCGAGCTTGCTGTGCTGTTGGTCCTTGAATGGCCAGAGCCGTAGATGGAGTTCTTGCTGGAGCTGTGTTCCACGAGGCTCTTTGCGTAATCGCCTCTACGGAGCGACTCGAAGTAGTCGAGGACAGAGTTCTGGAAACTGAGGGCAGCATCCATGAGGTCTTTGCCGTCTTCTGTCCAGACGACCATGATGGCTTCAGCCTGGATAAAGGCAGCTCCTTGACCCTTTCGGCACGACCAGAGGCTGTCGAGGTTCTTGACAACTTGCACCCTCTGCTGTGGTGTTAGCACAAGCTCGGTCTGGTTGGGGCGGAGAGCGGAGAGCGCCGAGTCGATGATTTCGGAAGAGACAATGATGGCAGCCTCGCAACGGAGCTTCTTGATACTCTTCATAGCAACACCGCGGTAAGCATCCATGGGGTAAGCCGCATAGACATTGTCGTGGGCTCGGAGGAAGATACTGTCATTGTCATGTCCGTTTCGTACAAGTTTGACGCGACGAGCCTTGAGGAACATGGACTCCGCAATCTGCTGCGCCAAGTGGAACTGCAGAGTTCCTTGCTCTGGAGTGTAGGATCCATTTTGAGAACTTGATTGGATGTTTGCGTATGACGCAGAGAGACCATCAGCTGGCGATGCCGAGTCGTTGAGTCTCACGCCCGAGGCAAAGGTCGACGTGGAGATAGCGTGAAATGCCTGTGTCGCCTGGGTCATGAGACCGCTGCGCGAGAAGTTCGAAGCCATTCTGAGATGTACCTTTGGCTTGCTGACGCGATCAACTGCGGTAGCTGAAGAAGGCGCGCGATGGTCGATCAGAAGGAGCCTTCAAGGCGCGAATGAGATGATGGCAGGAGGAAAGGAAACCTTGGAGGGAGGGAGAAGGTGGGCGTGAAGAAGGGTTAGGAAGTGAAGGGTAGATGTGGACGAATAGATCAGATATCTTGAAAGAAGGAAGGGTGGTTGGCAAGGGGTGAAGGAGGGTTTGCGGACTGAAGTGAAGACAAGGTGATACCTTGATGAAGGAAGCAGAGCGTGTATTGGCAGCAAGCCTATCGCTCTTACGTCCTTTACAAACAGCTTAGTCTGACCTTGCATACTACGACACCGAAGATTGGACGGTGAGACCTCAAACTCCGGCCCACGGATCGATTGGCAAGAGACGTGAGAGCCTAGCATTAGCGGTTGAGACTGGCAACGCAGAACGCCGTCGGAAGCTACAATCACAATTTCAATGCACTCGAGCATGTTTTCAGTCCTGGTTCGCTGTCTGCATGGCCGCTGCCGGCGAAGGTATATGGTGTCAGAACTTTCCAATGGCCTCGCCATGACGCTTCACCCAGGACCATCACAAGCAGGGATCGGAGTATCCAAGAAAACAAAATACATAAACATATATTCATTTTTCGTGACATCCTTCTGGATGCAGGGTGTCAAGTGAGACCCGAGTGTTGCCTGGAAAATCGCACCGATTGTCAGAGGCTGAGACCTGGGTAGGAATAGGCTGCCGGCGTGGGCATCCCCCGTGCACTATGACGCTCAGAAGATTGAGCGCTAACGGCAAATCGCTACCGAACGTGCATCGGCCAATGTGATGTGAACTATGCAAATCCTGAGTGTCGATCTCCTGCCAGTCTTCGCATTGATCTACCGTATGCCTCTCTTGGGTGCTTGACTATTCACGCTACGAAACGTGTCTGGATGTTTGTCTGATCATGGTGTGCCTTCGGAAGGTCATCCAACGGCTGATCTCTGCGTCAGAGACACTCTTGATGCCCGTAGCAAGCATGGCTCTGAAACCGTTGATGATTCAGTTTACACCGAGGAAACCTTAGTGATTCAAGATCGCCGTCGCAAGAAGGTCATGGTGGTGACTTGATACAAGAGCAAAAGAAGCGATAGAGGGCAGCGCTTCAACACCTTCGCACTCTGTGTCGGGACATCGAGCGATAGTGCTCCGAATTTATTTTTTTTATAGCAAGAAATTATTTTGGCGGGTTCGTGACAAGCGTGACATCGGGTCCTCCTCTGGAATTCTCCCCTTCCGGTGTTGTGGCCTGCGGTACGCCTTACGACTTGCCCGCCTCTCAGCTATAGGTCAGACCCTTTGACCTTGCTTGCTCTTCTCGATGCATCTCGCACGTCCTCAACACCCCTTCAAGTTGAACTTTCCTTTCTTCCTTCCCTTCATCGACATCCAATCCGTCCTGCGTCGACTCCAATCCCTTCCCTTGGACCCTCTTTCCCTCCGACCTCTCTTCCCTTAGCGAGCACTTAGCTCAGGCACACGCAAGCCAAAGAAGCGCCATGGAGAAGTTGGGACCTAACTCAGCGGCAGCGCAGGAGCGTCTAGCCTGGCTCAACGGCAAGGAAGCCAAGCGTATTCAGACCAAAAACAAGCGCGTCGTCCTGATCGGCGTTCTTCTGGGTGTAGCCGCCATGATTGCTGTCGTTCTCGATGGTGCTCTTCGCGTCGAAAAGCAGGACAAGCTTTGCCTCATCCTAGACGACAACTTCTCCAACGGCTTCAACAAGTCGACTTGGAGTCACGAGATCCAGCTCGGTGGCTACGGTACCGGCTCATTCGAGTGGACCACCGACTCTGAAGCAAACACGTACGTCGAAGACGGCATGCTTTACCTTGTCCCGACGCTCACTGTGCAGAACTTTTGGCCACCTTACTTCAACCTTGACGGTTTCAAGCTCGACCTGACAGCTGCAGGCAACTGCACCAGTGAATTCGAAAAAGATTGCGCAGCCGGCAACAACTTTGACGAAGGTCGCATGGTCAACCCTGTTCAGAGCACCCGAATTACCACAAAGAAGTCGCACGCCATTCGCTATGGCAAGGTCGAGGTCCGTGCCAAGCTTCCCACTGGCAACTGGCTCTGGCCCGCCATCTGGATGATGCCACGAGACTCCGTCTACGGTACATGGCCCGCTAGTGGCGAGATCGATCTTATGGAGTCGACTGGCAACCTGCCACGCCAGCGAATGGACCAGCGCAGTGTCGCAGCCGTCCAATCGTCTTACCACTTTGGTCCCGACTGGAGAAGTAACGCTGGTGGTCACCACACTGGTTACCAGTTCCGATGGCGCGACTACTTCAATCAGGGCTACCACAACTATGTCCTCGAGTGGAACGAGAAGCGTATGCGCGTCTACATCGACGACCCGCGAACCACCATCTCATACTTTGAGTTCCCTAAAAGGGAAACCATGTGGGAAGCAGGCAAGTTTGCCGACATCCAGCTCGACCCTTCCATCACGAACCCTTGGATTCGCAGTGAGACGCCCAACAACGCACCCTTTGACGAGTACTTCTACCTCATCCTCAATGTCGCTGTCGGCGGCAAATACTTCGAGGGAAACAACGACATTGTTTGGAACTCGGAGTCGGCTTATCCAGCCACCACGTTCTGGGAGAATGTCAAGAAGTGGTTCCCGACCTGGCCTACCGATCCTAAGGAGCGAGGCATGGCCATCGACCGCGTTCGAATGTGGCAAAAGTGCTAGTCTCTGCCAGCGCTCACTTCCTCTCCCCCATAATCACTCTCCTTTAGATCTGCTCTTGTGTTATCATAGTGTCACCGTTTAGTTGCAATGCATTCATACCCGGCCAAACCAGAACGAATATAGTTGATTGCTTGTTGTCTTCGGATGTCGGCGCAGTTCCATACGCGGACCGTATGACGACATCTGTTGGGTCAGATTGCTGGAAATCTACACTTGACTCGCGGAGCTCAGGGCTCGCCATCGCTCTTCAGCTAGCCCATATTCGAGAGAGCGGACAGCTTCGACTGACTTGATGCAAGACAATACCTGCAGAGCGCTCGATTCGGGCGCTAGCTTCACTCGTGCGAGTCAGAGCACGTGACGTTGCGACTGAGCAGCGAGCTGCGGCATTTCACCCGGCTCGCTGACGTGTCTCACTCACATCACTACCTCCATCTCCTCTCAACATCGCTGGTCGTGATCACACAACTTCAGTATCTTTTCAGCATCCTTATTGGAAGTTGACAGTGAGACGTCCTGGTATTGGTACCTGTCTGTTGCTATCGGGATGTGAGGCCACTGATTTCGGGAATCACAATAGATACCTTTACTAAGTGCTCGCACTAATTGACAATTGACATCGATTGACAAGTATTGGTGGTCACAACTACTCCTTCGTCAGGGGCTGTATCACAGTTGTTATATCTGTGGCCTTGGTAACAGCAGTGACTATGTGAGTAGTGATGACTATCAATTTATCAATGTCCTAGTGTGGTTGTGCTTTGCAGATTTGCAGATGTCAGATGTTGATTACTTATTATAGCCGATGACTCTTGAGGGTCTGTGTATGAGATGTGGCTATCGGTAACGTATAGGTAACAATTGCTGCTGATTGTGAACTATAGGGTAGGAGAAGTAAGGTGTTGATTTGATGATTCAAAGTGCAGATAGCTACATGGATACCAGGTGCTTATATATCTTATGCTCCCTCCATTGTGTGCCTGATACAGTGTTTGTTTCTCTTGCTGCATCATGTTGAGGAGTAATGTTTGCCATGGGTGCTGTGCTGCCATGACTGTGTGATGGTTCATCTGTGATTGAGTGGTTGCAGTGAACCATACTCGGCACTAGCACCATGTCTCCTACAGCTCCTGTTACCTATACATCCTTGTGTGCCCTAATCGTCTTTTGCAACTACTTGCAACCACATGGGGAAACAATAGGTGTGTCATCATTTCTTATCATGTGACACACTGTGCATGCCATGGCGATTGGTCATGTGTCGCCATCAGTAATGGTCTGTATGTGAGGAGTACCCCATGTCGCTTGCACAAGGGGTGTCCCATGCTCCCGTATGCAAGGGGTGTCCCATGCTCCCATATGCAAGGGGTGTCCCATGCTCCCGTATGCAAGGGGTATCCCATGTCCCCATCAGTGATTGATGGGAGGCCAACAATGTTGTGGTGATATTGGTGTGTCATCATCAGTAACTTGCAGTTCATGAGGACTTGTGTAGTATCCATGAGGACTTTATGGTAACCACACCAATACATAACTATCACCAGTGATAGTTGCATGTGGGTGGCATTTCCATGTTAATTGCATTGAGAGTCAGCAGTTGCTGATGATAATGCACTGTTGATAATGTCTATGTTAGATTGCGAAGCTGTAAAGGTTTATTGGTCATCCATCGGATTTCCAACAATCCTTTCGCTCCTTTCAACACCGGTTGCCGCCACCAGCGACCCCTCTTTCTTCCTCAACCCAGCATCCTCGACGTGCAGTTCCCACTCCCTTTGTCACAGGTGCACGCCCTGCTCAGCTCTCCTCTGCCATGACTGGGTCACCACCCCCCTGGCCGAGCCCATCGCTGCCGCACAGCATTGTCGCTTCAAGACCTAACCTCTGCATTCCAGCATGCCCTCCTCACACTCTCGGCTCGGTCCCAGCTCTCCTGACCTCTGGACACACCACCATCTTTGTCTCTCCAGTGTCGTCACCAGTCTGCGACTTCCCAAAACCTTTTCTCCAGCTCCTGGCTCTGTTCCCTTCCCCACTTACCACATGCTGCCACTGGTCCATGCAGCCGTCATACCTACTCGTGCGGGCTTGTAGAACGACCGTCTGGCACTGATCCCCGGATGTAAACAACATCTCAGTTGGCAGGTGCACGTCCTGGCCGAGACTACACACCCCCCACTTGACACACAGGGAACACTCCCGAGCGAGTGGTGCTGAGGCTGGCGAGCCCAGTTCTTGCGTGTGTATCCCTACAGTGGGTTTTCGCTGGGTTCAATCCCCAGGTGTCTCACGGTTGGCTGGCCGTCTCAATGTGTGATCTTGTGTTCATGGTCTGGCACACCCTGCACAAGCTCTCCACAGTCTTCACAGTCATTAGTCGACTTCCTTACTCTGTGATCTGGCTGGGATTGGCTTGGCATGCTGGTCCTCACTTGCTCTCCAGAGTTGTATCCTTTCTGTCACCGGTCCTTTCAGTTGGCCTAGGTGACCCTCCCCACCCTCAATGCTGAACCACATCTCCTGCACTTGGTGTAAGGGTAGCTTTCCCCCTTCGCATTTCGCAGGTGTCCGGAAGAAGGTGCTCAAGAACTGTGCTGGCTGTCGTGGTGTTGCTTTACCTGACTCCACCAAGCCTGCCACCCCAAGTGTGCAGACCCTCACTTCTTCATCCTTGAGACGTCGCTCTCGTTCTCCCACTCACTCAACACCTTGGTCTAGTCGTCCCAGACTTGACCTCCCTTCTCCCGGAGCCGCCACTGCTGAAGCTGCTCTCGAAGGTGGCATCCTCAGCCGCCTCGAGACACACTTGGACGAGCACTTCAACCAGCTGCTGGCCAAGCTCAACCCAGCTCTCATCCATCTGCCACCGCCGCTGCCTCCTGGCTCGGCACTTAACACAGTAGTCCCTCCCTCCCCTGCACTCCACCCCTCCAGCATGCAGCCTGTCACAGCCGGTGAGTCGAGCCTCCTCTCCTCCTCCCACTGCTTTCCCTGGGTCCCCCCTAGTGTCATCGAGCTCATTGTGCAGGACAAGCTTCTGGCCGAACAGCTGGTCAAGCTCTGCAACCCGGAGTCACAAGTGACCAAGGACCCCCCTCAAGCCTCAGGCCTTGTCTTCGAAGGCGGCCAACTCTAGCTGAAGATTCAGCTTTGCAACGGATGTCTAGCTTCATCAAGGCTATCCCCAACCTCGCCACCCTCACTCACATTTGGCTGGTATACACTGGCATCTGAGTTCGTACCACCCAGAGCTACGAACTTCACGAGGCCCTTTTGTCGCACCTCCTCAACCTCATCAAGTTCGACAGCCTCTTCACGTGGTGAGCGGTAGTCGACTATCATCTCTTGGTCTGTCGTGTACAGTTTGGCACTGGCTTCATGCACAAGTGGGCCCTCACAGACCAGCAGATCCACAGTACAGTGCTGGCCCCTTTCCTCAAAGTGTCGAGCTTTGCTCCACTTTCTATTGCTTCTTCACAGCGACGGGACACATCCCAGGCCTTTTCTCGTCGGCCTAACCCCACTCCCACCACCAAGACTAGCTCCAGTCACGGCGTTCCCGATGCAGGCTCCAACGAACCTTGCCAACAGTTCAATGCAGGGTTCGAGTGCACCGGCTGCCCTCGAGCCCACATCTGCATCAACTGCAATGGCCCACATGCAATGGTTGGCTGGTCAAGTTTCAAGAGCCCCAAGGCTAACACTGCCATCAGTGTTAATGTCAAGAAGGGCTTCTAACCTGGTGAGCTCGCCCTCTCACCCTGGCAACATGCTCGTCCACAATGACATGTCCAGCCACAGGTCTCTGCTGCCTCCAAGTGCATGCCTTAGGTCTCAGCCACCTCCAAGTGCTGTTTCACTGTCCTCGACACTGTCGAGCGCGACCCCACAGGCTAGCAGGCCTTCAACTGCTCAGTTGGTGCCACTGTCAAGTGCACCCCCCAGGCCTCCGCAGCCCCACATAGCAAGGCCC
This sequence comes from Ustilago cynodontis, assembly GCA_928865425.1. Lineage (NCBI taxonomy): Eukaryota > Fungi > Basidiomycota > Ustilaginomycetes > Ustilaginales > Ustilaginaceae > Ustilago > Ustilago cynodontis. Next base: position 804,763 of record CAKMXY010000015.1, read on the forward strand.
AGCGTCACAACCGCCTTAGGTATACAATTTGTGCCACCGTCGAACACTAACAGGTCCATGCCGCCTCCAAGTGCGCCACTACAGGTCAGTCCGCCTCCAAGAGCCCAGCCTGCACCGCTGTCGAGTGCCATCAGTCCTCCGTTGGGCCTCATCATGCCCCCCGGAATCGTCGACATGCCTCCTGATCAGGCTTTGACGTTGCTAGCCTCCTTGCTCACAGGCCTGCCACCGCCACCACGTCCCAACACCTGGTGTGAGCATCCTATCTTCAATGCCACTGACATGCCAGCCACGCTCGGTATGCTCAACCTCGGGTACTGGTCTCACTTCCTTGACCTGTAACCAGACCAAGCCTTCGCCGCTCAACTGCATGGAGCCCTCAAGCATGGTGTAAAGCTGGGCTACTCTGGCCCTCTTTGCAAAGCGCCATGCCTTGAGGTCGCCAACTTGCCAATGGATGACACCGACATCCAACACCTTTGCTGTGAGATCGAGGCTCGAGTCCTCAAGGGCAGACTGAGGCCAATCGACAAACCTGTCGACATCAAGCTTGTTTGTTCACTGGTGGGTGTGGTGCCTAAGCCTCACAGTGACAAGCGCCACACCATCTATCATCTCTCACATCCCCGACAGCCTGGCAAGCGGCTGCCATCTGTCAACGATGACATTGATCCCTCCTTCATTGCTATCCAGTACGAGAGCCTCAACGCGGTCATGGACTTCATTCATGGACACCCGGGCGCCTCACTCTGGAAAGCTGATTTGGAGGATGCCTTCTGACACGTCATCATCACAGAGAGCAATGCTCAACTCATGGGCATCTGCTTTGATGATACGTATTACCAGGAATGCGCACTTGCATTTGGAGGATGCTTGTCGCCATTCCTCTTTAACCTCTTCGCGGAGTTCTTGCACTGGCTAGCCACCTTTGCCCTACGAGCTGTGACATTGTCATCGACATTGCATTCCAACATGTCACATTATCTTGACGACTTCTTTGGAGTGTCCGACGCCACTGTCAACGCTACCACGCCCATCCAAGTGCTCAGTCTGACAGCTGCAGCACTTGGTTTCCACATCAGCCAGAAGAAGACCCTCTGGGGCACAACTTGACTTGAGATCCTAGGCATCGAGCTTGATTCTGTCACACAGACGGCTTCCATCACTCACCAGCATCACCAGTGCATCCTTCAACTCTGTGGTCGCATCCTTGGCTGAGGTCGTGCCTCCTTGCTTGAACTTCAGCAGGTCACAGGCCACCTCCAATTCGTCACACGTGTTGCTCCACACGGCCAAGCCTTCTTGCGCAGACTATATGACGCCATTCGAGCACACTACAAAGCTCCATATGGCCGCTGTATTAGCAAGGCGACAAGAGACGAGTTACATTGGTGGGTGTCCACACTCAACACTTGGGATGGCGTGTCTCTCCTCCAACCCTCACTGCTCATCGTTGAGCACATCTGGACTGACGCGTCCAAGCGCTCTATTGGCGGCCACCTTGGCCCAATGGACAACCCCACAGCCATCTTCTCTCATGAGTTGTCTCGTTGACACCATCAGAAAGACATCCACTTCCTTGAGGCTCTGGCTGTCCTCGAGGCTCTCCACCGCTTTGCCCCTTCCTGGTCTGGCCCTCGCCATGTTGTCATCCATGTAGACAACGAGAACGTCGAGTATGGCCTCCAGAAGGGCTCAATCTGTGACACTGTGACCCAGGTCTTGTTTTGCGAGATCTTCTCCCTGTGTCTGCAGCAACACATCAAACTTGTTCCCCTATGTGTCTCCTCGGAGGCAAACATCCTTGCTGACACCCTTTCCCAACGCCATTTTGCTTTCATCCAACAGCATTACCCTTGTGCCTTCTTCCTCCTCCGGTTCAACATGAGGCTGGCATCTCCCAGCCCCCCTCAACCTTCCTCACAGCCACAGGCCTCTCGGCCGCAGCCTCCCTCCTCCTCTGGAACGGTCTCGCAGCCAACACATGCGCCAGGTCCACCACCATGTGCACTGCCTTTTCCACCTTTGCTGCATCCCGGGGTCTCCGAACCTTCCCAGCCTCAGAGACCCTTCTCATTGAATGGGTCACGGACCAGCACTCCTCGGCCAAGACGTATGGCACAATCAAATGTGACCTCACCATCATCAAGTCCTGGCACATCAATCTCGGCCTCGCCACAGCCGCTTTCAACTCTGAGTGCCTGGCCAGAGTGGTTCGAGGTGTCAAGCGAGTCACAGGAGACCCTCTTCCCATTGCCAAGCTCGCTATCACCCTGCCCCTCCTTTGGCTGCTCCTCCGAGCTCTCCCTGCTGTCTCTCCCTCTCAACATGATCGTCGGATGTTTAGGGCAGCCTTCTGCCTCGCCTTTGCCTGCTTCCTTTGCTCCAGTGAACTCACCTGGGAAGTGCATGGCTCCCCCAACATACTCATGGTCAACTCAGTCATTTTTGCTGTGGACAGGTCCTTTGCCACCATCACCATCCCAGCCAGCAAAACCAACCCCTTTCGGCAGGGTGTGACACTCACAGCACTGGCTGTCCTGCTCAGCACTTGTGCCGTTGCTGCTCTCAGGGTGGTGTGCCAGTCATGCCCACCAACTGCACCCCTCTTCATCCTCGAGGGCAGCAAGCCTTTCGACTGAGCCAGTTTTGTCAGGACCCTCCACCGATGCCTTGAAGTGTGTGGGATCCCTCCGACAGCTTACTCCAGCCACTCCTTCTGTCGCGGCGCAGCCACCTGGGCTGCATCCAATGGCATTGATGATGACACCATTCCCGGGCTTGGTCAATGGTGTAGCGACTGCTTCCACCGATACATCAACAAGTCTGCTGCTGACAGGGCTGCCTCTGCCAAGGCAGCTCTGTACTCCAATGCCACCGCCCCTCTCTGCCTCGACATCGTCATGTGGTGTGACCTCTAACTGGTTGCCATCCTTAGTGGGGCCATCCCTCGATGCTCTCCAGCTGTAGTTCATGACCGTATCACCATGCGGTATGCCACTCACACACTGTGGCCATGGCTGGGAGCTCGTCAGCGACTCACTCAAGTTTGGCAACCAATATCACTATCTTGTCTTGTCTATTGTCCTGTCTCCTGTCCTGTGATGGTAGTGGCGGCCATGCTCCTTGCAGCGAGTGATCAACGCGTCATTAAATGAATCGGCTGCCACAGGGTCTCAGATCGGGCTCAAAACATTTCGGCATCCTTTTTAGGCTCCTTTTTTCATGCTCTTTTCAAACCGTGTTAAATATGAGAATCTATGAGATTAAGAGAGTGTGAAGAATACTACAGTAACAAGAACCCATAACGCAACAGAAAGAGGAACCAGCACAAAGAGTTGGACGAATTGAGCTAGAGTGCTTAGCAGCGCTGCCACATCTTGACCGAATCGATGGCCATGCCACGCTTTTTAGGGTCCGTTGGCCAGGTGGGGAGCCATCGCGACCTTGCAGCCCAGAAGTCAGAGACAGGATTCGAACCGGCGTTCTGCCATGGCTTGTTTCGATCGGCATCGCTGAAGTAGCCGTTGGTGCCGCCGACTGCGACGTTGAGGATGAGGTAGAACTTCTGGTCGAACGGAGCGCCCTTCTTCTCCCAAGGATCTTCAATGGCAGTACCGTTCCAGAGAAGGTGCGAAAGTCGGCTGAATGCGAAGAAGTTGCGATTCATGTCGAGCTTCATAATGTGACGGCTTGGCTTGTCGACCCAGGTGGCTAATGAGTTAGGAGTCCAGTCGAGACCGAAAGTGTGGAAGTCTTCCGAGAAGTAGTCACGGGGAACGGTGAAGTTCGAAGTGGTCAGACCCCAGCGATCAGTGGCAGGCGAAGGTCCCCAGTGAAGAGTCGAGGCTACCGCATTCTGGTAACGATCTTTACGAGACTCGACGACGTTGCCCTTGGATTCGACCATGTCGATCTCACTGCTGCGAGGCCAGTCACCATAGACCGAGTCTTCTGGCATCATCCAGATGGCGGGCCAAATCCAATCTCCCGCAGGGAGACGAGCACGAACCTCGATCCTGCCGCGGTTGATGGAAGCCTTGGTGCGGATACGGGCTGACTTGATAGGCTGGAGGATCTCGCCGAGAGTCGAGTTGGAGACGCTCTGGCAAGCCAGCTGAGTCTGGGGGAAAGCGGTGCAGGTACTGTTGAGGCTGTAGGTATAGTTGCCAGTAATGGCGGCTTCACCGACCTCGTCCGAGGTGAGAGTGGGGACCAAGTAGAGCTTTCCATCCTCGATGAACGAGTTTTCAGGCTTGGTGGTGGTCATCTCGAACTCGTTGTTGCCGAAGCCATCGGTTCTGACTTCGTACTCCCAGTTGTCCGTGTTGAGGGTAGATCGACCTGTGAAGTCATCCTCGAAAGCGAGGCACAGCTTCTGCTGAGGCGTGTTGATCCAGCCGAAGGCGATGACCACAGCTGCAAGGATGACCGACAGAAGGCCGAAGAAGCTGAAAGCAAGATTGTGCTTCTTGCCAGTCTTCTCCTTGGCAGGAGGCTCGGCAGCCGTGATGGAGGAAGGGGATGAGTTGGAGCTGTCTTGAGACTCGCCGTTGAAGACAGGAATGGTCTGAGAGGCTGCGGGAGGAGCGACCTTCTCATTGACGCTTGTTTGACGCGAGTGCGACATCGGCAAGTGGACCATGGACGAAGCAGCGCTGCTCGAGACCGAAGATGGGTACCTTGGTGTGCCCGCACCACTTACACTTCTGTAATGGTTGCGAAGGAAATGTGGCACCTGCGAGGATGGCGACCAGCTAGAGTTCTTCTCGTCCGTAGACGTAGTGTGGCCGTTTGACGACGACATCTTGTGGGTGGAGTAGTGGGTGAGCGAAAGTGAGATCTGTTAAGGGGGGTGCTTGAAGATGGGGTTGTGGACGAAAGGTAAGAAGTACGAATGACGAGGAAAAGAAGAAGGACGGGATTGTGTAGATGAAGGGGGCTTAGGGCAAAGTGGAAGGTCGTACAAAAGAGAGAAAGAGAAGGATGTAAAGCTGTTTGTACGACATGCTTAAGGAATGTCAAGGAGGATCAAAGTTGTCGAGTCGAGAAGAAGACGCGCTTCAGAAGTAGAACCAGCACGAGCTGAAACCAGCTGCCGTCTCTATCGATTGCCGAGGAGGGATGCAAAAGCTTTGTGGTTTCAAACAAGAGCCTAACGAGGCTTATCGAAACGCACACTACAGAGATCCAAGGTCGCTATGCCGGGCAGCGGTCAGCCATGCTTGGGAACGCCGTAAAATACGAGACATGCTCTTGTTTGCAACTCGAGTGGAGGAACGTAAACATTTGCAAGCCAGCCGGAAGAACAAGAAGCGTCGAAGACAAGACGAGAAAGACGAGGCACTTGGATGCGAGAGCATGGTCAACTGCGCTTCCCCGGAACGCCATCTGAGACCCTGGTGTGTGACCGGATCCTGATGGCCAGCTGGGTGTCTAGAGCATATCCAAAGTTTAAGTGCGGGAAACGAAAAATAGGAGTGTGGACAAGTTGTATGTCTGGGTCAGCTGATTCATCTGTCATCCAATTTCGGACCCCGACCAACAGTACAGTACGTACTGTTGTGTGTACATATGCTGGGCGTAAATGAAAACGTCAGAAGGCACGCTGCAAGTGGTGGTGCGCAGATTATCCGTGAAGAACATTGCGGATAAAGAATTCGCGCGCTTCTCGGTGTGTGCCACGAGTGAGACCTGGATAAGGAGCTAGCCACAGCTTGCAGGCAGACACAGGCACAAAACAGAAAGGTCCTAGATCTCGAACCACAAGCCTACCGTCACCCAGCTGTTTGCTCGCTACATTTGCAACCCTGCCTCTACTTTTTTTCCGCATTTTGACGGCCTCGCTCGGTGTAGACGGAGAAGATCGTAGCCCAGGCGAGACACGTCTGTCCAACTCAGAGAGACATACACCCCGTCAGGCATGAGTCCTACAAACAAACTTTCTGTGCTTCTACGCCATCCTACCTTGTGGTAGAGACAGTCGCATCGACCCCGAACCCCTGCGTCCGTCTCCATTCAGCCCTCCCCTGCACTACGTTCTTTCGATACTGCTCGCAAATCCTTAGTCTCTTTCCTCGATGGCCGTTGCCCAGGCCAAGCACTTTGTTCGGCACCCGCGCCGTCTGGGCTTCTAGCTCCTCCGTATGAGCCTCGACCTGTGCTCCTGCTCCTGACACCTGTTCAGCACTTGCGCTCGCTCTTTCTTGAGGGTCCGCTTTGCGCTGGCCAGCCCATGACGCTTCATTCAACTTGTGGCTTACCCGCTCCGCCCGGCGACCCTGACCCAAACTTTCTTCATCGGCGGCTCCGCGGCCAAGTCTTATCAAAACCCAAACCTCATGATCCCGGGTGACTTCCAGTTGGGCGTACCTACCCAAGCTTCACTCCTGGTTGCGAGTCCCAGAACCAAGGAGTGCACGTTGTTAGGCTATCCAGATGTCATTCGCCCTCAAATCCGTGTGATCCTTCCTTTCGACATAATTCGCACCCCAATTCGCCGCCGTGTGACACCATCCGGACATTGCTTCTCCAGCCCTATGGTCGCGATTCTCATGTGTGTCTCGGCTTTTTCCCACATTGCTCTCGACGCTACAGCGGCTCATTCGACACACGCGAAAATTCACGGTCTCGCTGACTTCCAGAGACAGTGCAAGTCCAATTCCGAAGGAAGCTAGCTATACTCACTCTGTATCTCCTGGTCATGCAAAGACAAAGCTTGACTGCGTGCATCGATACGATATTCGCTTTGCCTACTGTGACTTTCTCAACTTAAAGATATCTCTTCGTCGAGTCCACTTCTTCTGTAGTCTCTTTATCACTGCGCTCCCATCGTTTGTCCAAGCTCTTCGCCCTCATCACGACCCCTCCCACCTCCTACTTCTACTCCTCCTCCTGTCCTTCCCTTCGCTCTTCCTTCCCTTCCACATCAACTTCCGCACTTCCTTTCAAGTCATACATTCCAAAGCCAAGCCTTTTCCACAGCGCTGGCCATCACATCAAGATTCCTGTACGGAATCCACTTCAGGATCCACTTCAGTCAGGTCAGTTCGGGAGACTTTTTGAAGATAAGAGCATATCCGCTCCTTTCTATCAACCTCAAAAGCCCGCTCTCATACGGACAAGTTAGCTCAAGATGAAGCGCATCGATTCTGCCTCGAGCATCGTGTCGCTCCCTTCGCTTCCTCACTTCAATCACAATCTCACTCCTTCGTCGAGCGTCGCAGGACACGGCCGCCCTGGCTATCTGCAGAATGCCGACGATGACATGGAAGTGATGGAGTCTGACGATGAAGACCACATCGGACCTTCCTCCTCCGCATCCTCCTCAAGCAACTTCAACCACTCTGCGACCGGCCACAAGGTGCAGCGACCCAGCTCCAAGCGTCGCACCGACTCCTACATCCTAACAACTGCCCCTTCGGCAACCTCATCTGGCACCTTCACTTACCACTCCACCGCCGAAGATGGCGCAGAGGCTGGTCACTCGACTGACGCTATTCACGCCTCGCTTGTTCTTGCGCGTCACATCTTCTCGGTCGCAGTGACCGAGAAGTGGTGCCGACAGGACAACTTCTCCAACGCTGTCGCCGTTCGTGTCAATGTTGGTAGCTACATCCTATACCCTCAAGAGGGCTCGTCCATGCCTGCCTTCTCCAGGGCCATGCTCGAGCTCAACTGCGATGCTGCAATCATCATCAACACGCCTCTCGTTGCAGCTGCGCTCTCCACTCTCAACCCTGGTGAGACCGAGATCCGCTTGAGCTCCTCCAAGCGCGTTCAGGTCGTCAACAGCCTCAATTACCTTGGTGGTGCTCGTCGTGCTCAGATGGCTGCCTTCTCTGACACTGAGCAGGTCCTCGTCGTCTGGACCGAGTCTTGCAGAGACCTCATCGAGCAAGTTCGCAGCTTCGAGCGACTGCTCGTTGACTATGTCTGGTCCATCACAGCTGACCCAGCCGCCTCTGCGCGTCACAGCATGATCTCGCGATCGCCATCGCTTATGTCGCTCAATACCACCGTCGAGAACACCGTCGTCAACTCGGCCTCTGCCGAGTCAGATCTCTCGCAGATCGAGAGTTATGTTCTCGAGGAGCGCCGCGTTCAATCGTTCGCAGGTGCCGTGCGAGGTCTTGGCGTCTGCATTGCTACTGTTGTCGTTGCCAACTGGATCCGTGCCATCATCCAGGCTGTGCGTCTCGACAGCAACCCGGTCTACCTCGTCCCACTCCTTGCCGTCCCCCCTATGTTCCTTGTGCTCCTTCCTCTGGCTGACAACGTTGCCAGCTGCGTTGCCATGGCGCTCGGTCCCATTCGTCCCATGATGCGCAACTCGCGCTTCTACTCGGGTGTCTCACCTGAAGCACCCCTCGGCAAGACCCTCCTTCCTCACGTCACTATCCAGGTGCCCGTCTACAAGGAGTCCCTCAAGCACGTTCTTCAGCCTACGCTCGACTCAGTCCGCGCTGCTATCACCGAGTATGAGTTGCAAGGAGGCACTGCCTCTATCCTCATTGCCGAGGACGGTATGCTCGTCGTTGACGAGGAGGAGAAGCAGGCTCGTCTCGACTTTTACCGTCGTCACGACATTGCTTGGATCGCTCGGCCTCGCCACGGTGACTTGTTTGTTCGTGCGGGTCGTTTCAAGAAGGCTTCCAACTTGAACTTCAGCATGCAGATCTCCAAGAAGTACGAAGAGTCGATCCTCGCCAACCCTAACCAGGACCGCGAGGCTCTGTTGGAGCGCATCCTCAAAGAGCGCCACCCTGAAGCCGACGGTGAGGGTGATGTCAGCTTGGGTGAGCTGATCCTCCTCATCGACTCAGACACCCGTATTCCCGCCGATTCGCTTCTGCCTAGTGCTTGGGAGATGGCTTCGTCTCCTGACGTTGGTATCCTCCAGCACTGCTCTGGTGTCCTCATCGTTGGTTCTGGTTTCTTCGAAAAGTCCCTCGCCTACTTCATGCGCTTCATCTACTTCTTCATCTCGTGGCAAACTGCCACCGGTGAGGTTGCTCCTTTCGTCGGCCACAATGCTTTCCTCCGCAAGTCGGCTATCGCTGAGCTCTCGGAAGAGTCGCTCGACGCCAAGAACAGCGACGGTTACATCCGACCTTGGTCTGAGGAGACCGTATCTGAAGATCTCGACCTCGGTCTGCGACTTCTCCTCCGCGGCTGGATCACTCGATGGGCCACTTACTCGAGCTACGGCTTTCAAGAGGGTGTATCGCTCACCTACGTCGACGAGGTCAACCGTTGGCGCAAGTACACCTACGGTATCTTTGAGTTGTTCCTCAACCCTCTCTGGCGATGGCCAGTACAGGGCCCAGTCACCAAGCTCATCCGCACCGTCTTCTGGTCCAGCAAAATTCCCGTCCACTACAAGTTCCACCTTTTCGCTTACGCTGCCAGCTACATTGCTATTGGTGTCTCGCTGCCTAGTGCCCTTGCTCTCTACTTTGTTCAGGGTTGGCTCGGTCCTTGGATGCTGCCCTTCTTCGTCCCCTCGTTCGAGTACTGGATCGTCTCGATCGTCATTTTCGGTGCCACAGGCTTTATTGGTGTCACTGTCGCACGACACCGAAGCGGGGATGCCAACATCTTCCGCGCCTTTGCTCAACACCTTCTCTGGTACCCTATCAACCTCATCACTGTCGTTTCTCTCTCGCTCGCTCTCATCAAGGCCATGGTCTCGTTCCTCATCTCGCTTCCCATCTCGTTCGGTGTCACCGCAAAGGACGACAGCGACTTCAACTTCGCCAAGGAGGCTCCTTTGGTGTTGCGACAGTTCTGGCAGTCGAACACCTTCTGCCTTGCTATCGTTGCAGGAGTCAGCATTCTGGCTACTTCGGCCGTCCCCATCGGCTGGCAGATCTCCGATTGGCCAACGATGCTGCCCGTCATGTTCATTGCGGTGGCCACGCTTCTGTCTCCCTTCATGCTCAACCCGGCACTCATCCGATTCTCGTTCTGAGCATCTTCGAGATTTCAGTCACTCTCTTCTCTCTTTTACACATGTATCAACACAACTAATTCACCCCCCTTAGATTTGCAATGGTTTCTCATGGGTTCTTTCATTTCTCGCATCAGAATGTCGATAATTGATATAGACGTCAAACCCCATCTCTCCGGGCACTGCGCGCTGACCAAACCGTGATGATGCTACGTATGCCACCCAGATGAACTCTGCCTTGGTCTCTCGGTGAGGTGAAACGCCAAGAAAAAGGCAATATAACTCACTTTGTATGTCCGCCAAATTGCGAGAATGGGAATTTCGTCTCGATTCGGCATCAAGCAAGCTTTATGCAGACGTCAGTAGGGAGGTTTCGGTGGCCCGTCGTCGGTATGACGAGCACACCATCCGAGATGCAGTTGATGGTGGAGAGATGGTGGTGGTTCGGAAGGTCATTGGTATGATGACGTTGTCGGCATGATCAGCTTGCGGACCTGACTCAGGTTAAAAAAATTTCTAAATTACATGTGACATATCATGTGACAATTATTGCATGCATTTGTGAGATCAAGCAATACAACACTGTTTCGGATATGCCCAACTGTGATGGTAGTGGTGCTCATCATGATCAGGCACAGTCCAATCGTTAAAGTTAAGTTACCAGGATATGAATAAACATTCCCCACACTCCACTTCATTTTGGCAATTCACACCACCTTTGACCTCTGAAACAATGAATAGCAGTCCATACAGTACACAAACTGGCTCTGTGCACAACTCTGGCAACCTTGAGCAAGTGCCACAGTCTCTCCATCCAGCAATCAGATCAATGTCAGCCAGTGATCTTGATGAGATGGGTGATATCATTGATATGGCATTGCTTGATGCCAAATCTTCTCTTCTGCTGCCACTGCTGCCACTTCCCCCTTGGCCTCATATGATCCTCCCATCCTTGACTCCTCCTGTAGCTTTGCAAGCATCTAGTCACTCTTCTTCTCAAGCATTGCAATTCAATTCTTTGTCACAATCATCAGTAGCTCATCCTGCAAAATCCAAGTCTGTGTGATTGAAGAGTGACTATGGTAGGCAACATTGGGATCAGGAGTTGATGGAGATCCTCATCAAGGCTGTGCACCATCACAATCCATTTAAGTTCAGGGACAATCACAAGAAGAGCAAACAATGGGATCTCATTTTCGAAGAGGTTGATCAGACATTGGGGTTGAAGGGTTTGGAGAAGCAATTGATGGCATCAATGAGGCTCAAGTGGGGAGAGATCATGAAAGCTTGGAAGCATGAGGACAGCATCAACAAGAGATCTTTGGGCATTGTTGAATTCAATAGTGACATGGACAGGATGATTGATGATGTGCTTGCTGCCAATGATGCTAGTAAGCATTCTTGACCATTGAAGTCGAATGCTGAAGCATTCAAGAAGAACCTTGCTCTCATGGTTAGTGAATCCACTGGTATGGCATCTTCAAACTCAACAATGCCGATGAAGCAACAGAATCAACAGTCTTCTCAGCAGTCAAATGGTGAATCCTTGCAGTTGTTACAAGTATAGTGTGTGGCACTGGGGGCATCTGCCAGAGAGGCCATGAGTGCCATGTGTGCGCCACCATCCCCAGGGTTGCTGCGAGAGACGCAGGGGCACAGCTTCATGGGATGGTCACCTCATGGCTGCAGGGGCACATGGGTGTTCGGATCCATGTGGCCGAGGCCCTGCTGTGGCACACACCCCAGCATGGGGCACCAGGGGCACTCAGCCCCTGTCTAGAGGAGAGAGCACGAGTGTCAGTAGGCGCTTGTGCCTCCCTTTGTCGATTGTATTCTATATCTCACAGAATAGTAGACCTCACTGTGATCACCATGAACACCACCTGACACCCCAGCATGCTAGACAACACCATGGCTTCATTACTAATGCCATGTACCCCATGAGCCCCAAGCCTCTCTCACCCAAGGTTCCCCAGACCCTTGGTGCTAACATTACAATCAACCTCCCTGTCACCTACATGTGCCATATGTCGCCCTCGATGCCCATCACCCACAGCCAGTTGACCAACCACCACGAGCTGGCGCTCCCATCCTTGCCTCCAAGTGGCGAGGAGGGAGATGCTGTGGCCCCCATCCCTAGTACCACGGCCCCCGCACACTCTGATCTTTCCCACGAACTCATTGGACTGATTGTGACAATGTTCCATGAGCTGATGGCCAAAGTGTGTGAGGAGGTCCAGGCCCTTCATGCCGAGAGTGTTGGAAATCCTGATGGGATCCAATAACTTGTCCAACGATGTAACCTAACACAAGTCACCAATGATAGTTGACAGATGCTGACATGTGTCAATTATTACCAGTCAAAAATGCCATGGTCACTAATGACATGCAACTATCACCATCGATAGTGATGGACGAACCCTCAATGCTCCACCTGCAAACCAACCACAGATCCTTTCCACACGCAACCAAATCACCTGATATACCACCATAATCACTGGCAACTATGGTTTCCCTGTCAGTGACCCACCAAAGACCGATGGCAACACAGGATTCCAGGTGCAGTGGGGTAACTATAAACAGTGATTACTGTTTCCCCACTGATGACACACCGAGGTGTCACAGGACTCTAAGTGTAGCAGGTAACTATGAGTGGAGGAACCACTTCTGAGAGAAATGCAATAGCAAAAGTGCGGTGACACCATTGATACACAAACTATCACTGACGATTATGGAGAGACAGCAACACTTCACAGGGAAACATTAGCAACATGGCATGGGTAGTCACAGGGGCACACGAGGTAGATGGGGAAACCTCAAGTGCAAATCATACACTCGGGTATACAAAAGACCACCACGTTAAGGGTCAGTCCAATGACCAAGACTGACAGAGAATATGTATATAAGTCAACATTATCCCTGTACCTATCCATTGCACACTATCGAATCAACTCATTATCTCTCTTTATGTATAGTGCAACAATTGACAGCAATTGTTGCCAATCCATTCACATCCCTTTACAGACGACAGTGATCTGCCACCATCACCAATCATCTTATCCGCATCAACTCTCAAGACTGAGCCAAGTCATTGGTAACTTTGCCAGAGGCAGTCTTCCCAAAGAAGGTACATTGACCAGTCAATGAGTAATTGCTAGTGTCACCACTGCTACTAGGCCGCAGGTATAATAACTGTGAGGCAGTCTGCGATGATAGTACAAATCAGATATTTGACTTGCAATCATTGACAGCAATAATTGCATATTGATATTGACTAACGCACCTGTCAACTAATGCAAGGAGAATTGGTGGTTAACAATCCCCAATCATCCAGCAAAGCCAGTGATCCATCTTCTTCAAAAGAGAGGACCACACCCCCTTGCGCCAAGCCCGGGACCCCTGCCCCTATGACAGGGCCCCCACCCGGACTTACCACTGCAGCCGCCCCGGAATGAGAGATCTTGGAGCAGCGCTACATGTTGGAATATACAGTCACCCACTAAGTTGAATTGTTAGCCAGCATCGATGCCACAGGCGTCGGTACGGACCCTCGCTGCTTCGGTAAAAGGGATAACACCTATAAGTTACCACCAAGCATTCCCAGATCTTGGGAGCCGATGCATACAGTGAGTTCCATAACTCTAATGCATCAAGCACACACATTGGAAGGTATGTGCTATCCTGCCAACCACCAATCCATATCCAACTGTCGATATGACCCAATTGACATGTGTTTGCAATGTTTGGCTCAGCAAGTGACACTCCATAGCACTAGGGACCTTCCCTATGCCTGTCGTCATGATCACGACATAGGGATAGTAAACGCCACAATGTCTCTCACACTAAGGCATCACTAATCCCATGAGGATGTCTACACTGGGTACCTGTCTCACACAAATAATCATAACAGTGAATGGTAGTCTACACAATGTGTATATATAGTGGTACACTTCGAGTACCCCATTGATGACATGATAATCAAACTACTATTAACTCCTCCATATCACATCATCTGCTCACTACTCTTACCGATCTCTCACGACTTCGTTTACTCTGTACTGACATCACAAGTCTCCCCTTTGTAACCACTGACTATACTTAATTGTCCACCTTTGGTAAGGAGTGTATCTAGTCTGACATAACAACAGCACTAGCTCTACAAGCCACTCCACCATTGTGGGACTTCTAGCAAACTTGTTACTTGCTTTTAGTCCACTGACCAAGCCTAGTCCTTTTCAACCTGGCTGCCTGCTGCCAACAGTAGCTCCCTTGGCAACACCGACTTCCAATATTCATGCTGCTCCTGCTTGCACCTGGATCCTGCTCATTGACACCAACTCGGATCTCGCTCCTTTGGCTGGTGCCCAAGCTACAGATGGCTTGCGCCGTCTTGGCAAAATTGATCAGTACATCCTTGCCGAACCCTTCACCAGTCTGCCTCTTGATGTCAATCTGACCATTGAGGATTGCCAGGTGCTCATGTCCCATCAAAGCAAGCTCAGCCTATGCAAGGTCAACCTCAAAGTGCCCAAATTAGGTCATCCACTATGGAACGACACCAAGTATCAAGGCAACAGTGTCATCAAGCCCAAAGCTATCCTCAAGAAGCTTGTCTGGCCTATTCAATGGAAATGGCCATCCATATCAGAGGTTCCGGAAGCCGCTCTCCACGAAATCAATCAGAACCTTCTCGCACTTGCCTCGCGTCGCCTCCATCTTGATCTCACCAGCAAATCGAGTAGCGAGCACTGGTATGGGTTTGTCAGTTGTCAATTGCAACATCACTTGCGCTTTGTGGGATGCATCACATCTGCCTTAGAAGCCATCAAGTCATGTGTGCAGAGTGAACCGCCACTCGAAGCCACTGCTGCCTGGTTCTTTCGTAGCGAGCCTCACAACATGGCCAAGAACTGGGCCTTGGTGGTTGGCACCATTGTCAGCACTGGTCTGCCCATTGGTATCAATGTGGGCACCTTGGGCGAACTGGGCGTTGCACTGCTGTGCACTGCTGCAGCAGACTTGGTGGTCAGCAACAGACACAAAGAGTCGCTGGAGAACTATGCCAAGCAGAACACCACTATGGATGAAGAGAGATATGAGGCAATCTTTGGACTCATTAGTGTAAGCGAATGGCTTCGAAAGCTGGCTGGCTCCTGATATGATGACACAAAACAAGAAGATGTAGCACCAACAGCCAGCAACATGGGTCCAGGACAGGGAAAGTGCACAACAAAGAGAAGGGGTGGAGGAAAGGGAAAGGGTGCAGCAAAGAGAAAGGATGCAGCAAGCGGCTCAATCCATGTTAATGACAATGACCAGGACATGCCAGACTGGTCAGAGCAAAGCCCCAAGCCACAGCAAGAGACATTGCCACCGCCCCTGGCCTCGTGGGCAAATCACGCATGGATCAACTTTAAGCATCCCATGATCCTACCCAAGCAGGTGCCGCATGACTTGCGCATCGATCTTGATCTGCTGGCCAAGCTCTGGTGCTGCCATGCGGCCGCACAAGGCGTGAGCAATCAACCGGGATGGGACCTGCTCATTCCTGTATACATGTCTGACACTGACGCACCGCCAAGCGACAAGGACCTCTTCGACATCTCGAGGCTGTCCTACATTGCCATTCAAGTCAAAAACCGCATCGGCTTGCCTAGCGCAGAGGAGAAGGATGCTCCTGTTGGACCCATCCTTACACTCGGTAAGCAGACGACCAAGGAGTGCCTCGAGATCTTTTTCGACATCAACAGCACCTGCCTGTCCAAGGGTCACATCTATTTGTGACAACATCACCCTTTGGAGGAGCTGTGGGATTTCCAGAAGAAGAAATGGAAGAAAGCCAATGAAGAGCTCACCAAGGAAGAATTGGAAGCCAGGGAGCAAGCGCAAAGGAAAGAAGATGAGATTGACTGCCATCTTTTGTGACACCATGTCCTGATCAGCGGACTGCATGCAGATTTCCTGCCTATCCGGCAGACCCTCAAGATGGCGGGTGCCAAACAGATTGAGTTGTTGTTTGGAGATGTCGACTCGCTGGACGCTCTTGCTTTTGAACAAGCGCTGACAGAACGCGTTCGTCACAGCAAAAGCGAAGAGCGTCAGAGCACCTGGAACGAAGCACATGCTCGAGCCCATGGCCAAGTGGTCTTGTTCCATGAATCGCTATGACCATCATCACCAACGATCACTGGACCAGACCTCGAGCAGTCGCAAGCTCGCAAGCTTCCAGGCGCGGAGATCCTTTCAGACCGTATGCTAACATGCAAACATGGCGACATCTCATCTACATTGAACGGCTCCTTCTCTCTCCTACTCCCTCTGTACCTCACTTCCAGCTTGGTGCTTTGTGCAGGTAAGCGATCGCTCCACTAGCCTAGCATCCAAGATGGAACTCTCTGTCCAATCACTTGTACTTGTCGCCTTGCTATTTCGTTTCCAGAGCCACCGTGAAAATGTCAAACGTTAGCTCTTGTCCATCATCAAATGATAGCGCGGCCCAACGGCAACTATAGCATGTACCTGCATTCGTCATGTCAGGTAGCATCTCATGTGATCTCCCTCAGGTTTAGTCTTGAAAATGTCATTACAAGCTTCGATTCAAGTAAGCACATCCCACGAATACATGATCGATGTTGCCAATTTCGTTGGTCAATTTGCAACCTGAGCGTGTGATCAGATTGCTGAACCATGATTGATCAAAGCGATGAATCCAAAGTCAGCAGTCACGCGTCCAGATCAGGAGGCAAAGAGGACATCCCTTCAATGACGCGACCGGCGACATGAGGTTTGCGGATGTCGAGAGGCATAACAATATAGTTGTCTTGCTCGAAGAATGGCTTCTTTAGAAAGGTATGTGGTAACCATGTTTGCCACGATGCTGCAAAGCCCGAAGCATGTCAGACCTGGATAGGTGTCTTTGCGGGCTACACCTCTGACCTTGATGGTGAGGAAGCCTTTCTGACACGCAGTCGGCTCGGATGCTTGCTTCGAAGCTTGCTCATGGCAACGAGCAGGGCTTTGATCAGGCTTTAGAGCTGCTCTCGGGCCATCATCAGGGACATCGTCTTGATGTCTGATAGCAGTGCCACTGCCACTCGTTACTTCAGACCAGGTTGTTGCCAGGTGTTTCTTGGATGCAAGAGCTGAGGCTCATCCTTGAGCACCGATTTGTCGCTTCTGGCTCGAGTGCGCCTTAGCTTCAGAGCCCTGTTTCCCATCCTTGGATGGCTTCCATCTCTCTACCTTGGCCATCCTGTGAGGACTCTCGCTATGCTGGAGCGTAGCTTCCATGCCCAGTTCAAAGAAAAGACAAAGCACACCCCTCTCAGTGATCGCAGGTGAGTCGGCCGTGATGAGCTTGGGTCCACGGAGCTTTTCATATGGGTCAGAGCTGTAGTACTGCGTTTCGCAGTTCTTAACTGCCTAGGGCTAGGGTCGGCCCTCCCAATCGAGCAACTGCTTGATTGTTGGGCAACCGACGATGCTACACTGGAGGGCCTGTCAGCACACTGTTGGTACTCTGCTGCCCGGGCTCTAACAGCTCACTTCCTCATGTATTGCTGTAGCACACAGTCTGGATCCTGTTTCATTGCTTCGGACAATGATTGTGAGCATACATTGAGATTAATGAACAAGTGAGGTGTTGTCAAACAACAGATGCTCCGTTGTCAAACAACACTGGTGGTGTAGTTGATCAGTCAGCATGTTGTTGAACATCACGCACGTATAACCGAATAGGTTGTCATTCTCATTATCGTTGTCAAACATGACTGAAAAATGGAGTATAATGATGACCCTAACGTTTCACCCTTTTTTTGGTATCTTGAGAACGACTATGGGAGGTTGAAGCGAAGCCAGGCCATACGGTAGCCCTCTTTGCAGAGTCAGCCTGGGTCAAGGAAGTTCGCCTGGCACATGGAACACTTGTCTTTCCTCGCAGTTTCTTCGGATATGGCTTTGACCGATACAGATGAGCTGGAGCGTTGCCTTTCAAGATACGGATTGTCTCTTGACATGCTGCGGAGCCGGTTCCAATCTTGGTCAACTTCCTGTTTTCCTGTCCAAGCTCAGAGTCATCCAAGTCGAAAAGAAGATTCAAGTACTTGCGTGCCGCCGGTTTCAGACGTCCGAGTACCGGAAGAACTGCTTGACCCGAGCCGCCAACTACCAGATTGAAGCAATCACTAGGTCGCAGAGACCTTTTGTCGGAACCTGCGATCGATGCAACATCCGCTTGCTTGCCACCCTCGGCGCCTTCGCTTCCCTCCTCCTCGTCCTCCCGCTTCTTCTTCTTCAAGCGTCTCGGCCCAGTAAAACGTCTGGCTGCGAAAGTGTTTGCCGCACGGAGGTCGATGAATATCTCAAGGCACGTGTTGAGCAGACAAGGCATAGTCGTTTCAGATGCGGCGTATGCGTTCCGCTCCTCCTTCTCGTCCCTCATATCCGTGTGCGTGTCCACGTCCTCAATCATCTGGTTCTTGACATCCTCCCCCTTGGTCCATCTCGTCGCCCATTTCGTCGCCCATTCTGTCGCCCATCTCGTCGTCCATCTCCTCCGGCGCATCCGAGTCCTCTTCGTCCTTTATCTCGTCATGATGGAAGAAGCATGGGCCGAATCGATCATTGGCTGTGACAGGCGTGTGGCGGTTTTTGACTTGGATTGCCACATACGAGAGCTGAGCCGGATTGAAACTGTCCGACAAGAGTGGCGCATGATCGGGTGAACGGTAGATGGGTATCAAGATGTCCCAATCGTTTTGATTGCTGATGCCGCAGACGGCGGCTTGACGAAGCCAATACTCGACCACGCAGTAAGGATCCAATTTGCCGGGCGGGATCTGGGCATCGAGCCTGAGATAGTGAGTAAAGTTGAGATAGCATCCGGACGCCCAGTCAAGCAGCGCCTTGATTGCTTCACGGTCGTCCTTTTCTTCCGGCACATCAGTGCGTAGGTCAACGTCGAGATTGTCACCGAACAAGACCAGCAGCCACGCTTTGAGTGAGATAGGATTGCACTGAGCCTCGTAAAGTTCGAGACTTCTTTCGACCAACAAATGCTCGGCGACGGCAGCGTCTTGAACCCGCTTAGCGGCTACGAGATCAGCGGCCATGGCGCAAATGAGACGTACGCATTCTTCGCCTTCCTCGCCGAGAAGCAAGCCAACGCTGCGGTAAGCAAGCGAGAGCTCGGTGACCACCTCCGACCATCGTTGCTCGCAATCGTCTCGCGCCGTTGGAGTGTTACCGCGAAACAGGGTGGCCACAGCGAGCGAAAGTGCAGGCTCAGAAGGCGTGCTTGTCACGTACGAGTTTGTACCATCGACCTCGCATATGACACGGAGGTGATTTGTCACCTGCTCTTGTAAGAACTCTCGACTCTTGTTTGTCTCGACGCTGTGTGCAGCAAGCAAGGAATCGAATTTTACATCCTTGGGTAAACCGCTGGGCTTGTCTGTGCTGCCAGTGTCAAAACGAGCACCTTTGTGGCCAATGAAATCGAGAGGAAGACGCTGACTGGCAGCTGCCAGCAATTCATTTCGCCGCATTTGCCAGTCCTGATCAGCCTTGGGCCAGTAGTCAGAAGGCGCCACGCGGCAAAACAACTTGGCGAGTATGTTTCGGAAATGCGGTGCAACCAGCTTGTTCGTGCTATGGGGTGACGACTCTGTGACCAAGGAAAGATTGTAGAGACCTGTGTTCCACAAGGGCCTGCCAAAGTATCGGAGAATGCATACAAGGTCTTTGAAGGTCAACTTTTGTGCTGCGAGTTGCTAAGTCAGTGTGTCCTGATGGTTGCCACGTTGGGTGTCGTGTTGCAATTTGTGCACAAAGTGCACATCAAAGTCAAGGTAGGGAAAGGCAGGAACTACGACCCTTCCTTCCTCGTCACCGAGCCACAACGATCCATCGATGACCTCGCTCCCGGCCAATTGGGCAATATTAGAGTTAGTATCAATCAGCATGAGCCAGGTGGATTTGGGCTTGCTTTCTCTCCAAAGATGATGGAGATAAGGGAGCAAAGGAGCAATAGGAAGCACCTCGTCCACAGCAAGAAAGAAGAAATGGGAACTCATGAGGTCCATGGGTAGAAGAGCTTCGAGTCAATTGAGATGCTTTTTGATGTACTTGGCGGCGGCAGCAAAAGCTTCCCATGCAGGCGGATTGTTTTGATATGAGCCATCACAAGCTGATTGCCCCTCATCATCATCCGACTGGATGGCTCCCTGGTTCTTTGGAGGATCAAGACACTCGGCTGCTTGTTTGGCAATGTCGGCCAGCATCATGGTTCGAAACTGTGTCACCACAGGAAGTTGTTGTGTGCGAGAATCGCCAGATTGCAAAGAGGACTGTGAAGACGGCAGACTCTCAACATCACCAGCCTCAGAGCTGTTTCGGGCAATTTCGTGCTTGGGTGATGACCCAGAGAGGAGAAGATTGTGCTTGCAAACGTGCGAATGGTCGACATCATCTCCAAAGTATCCCTGGATAAAGTCGGAGCCGCCATGGATTTGACGTGCTAGCAGGTATACGACAGCTTGCCAGCAGAGTCGTACGTCTGATGGATGAAGGGGTTCGCCGGCTTCGCTGAAGCATCCGCTGTTGCGCTTGAGTTGGCCAAGGTGGTCGGCCAACTGTGCGAAGTAACTGCCGATCCAGGCTGCGAGGCGCTGGTGGCGGATCTGGGTGGTTTTCGCTATTAGAGTAGCCTCAAAGAAGAGATGTACGTCTTGATCGTAGGGTGGAAACGAGGTTGGTTGGCTGTTAGGCCGAGGCTTGGTGCGGGTGCATACGAGCATGCCAGCTTGGGTGGAAGAAAGCTGTACGGCGAGCTTTGTTTTGCCCGTGCCTGAAGACTGAAGGATGGGAAATGTCTTTGCGTACACTTTGTCGCTGTTGTTGGCTTTATTGATATGCTGATTGAGCCGAAGAACGAACTCGGTCAAGTTGGTGAGAGCAGATCCACGAAAGGCGCTCTTGAAATCGTCCTTTACCTGGTCGTGAGACATTGAGGATTTGGAGGGCTCAACCAAAGTATCGAGTGGAGCCTGTTGAAACATGAGTGTGATCAGGCGCAAGCCAGCCTCGAGCTTGTTAGTTGGTGGCAGCGTGTACTCTGGCGACACTGGGCCATCGTTGTCGTCATCATCGGACATGTCGTGCGCCTTCGCTTGTAGAAGTGGGTGGAGATCGGGTCGCGCTGCTTGGATTCGTTCAATAAGTTGTTGAGCCGTACAGACCGGGGCGGTTTCTTGGTCTTGTCCACCACGCCAGATGAGTTGAGACGGGCACGGTGGGGAGGGTGATGCCGAGGGTGATGCCGAGGCGTGATCACACGGTTGCAATTTTTGGGCTCTCTCGAGCGCCGCCGTGGCCTGATTGACAAGGACCATTGCCGCCTCAACTTGTGGTTTTGCATCGGTGATGAGCAATACAAAGGCAGCCACATTAAAACTGTTTTTGAACAGTTCTCTGGCAGCCTGCCGTACACGGCATGGCTTGTCGACCTTCATGAATGTTCAACGTTTGATGCTGATGCTGATAGTGATAGTGATAGTGATGGTGGGGAGTAGAGGTGCGCGGAGGCTTCTGCTGTATTGGCACTGGGACTGTAGAGGTTCGGCTCCGGCCCTGAGAGCAGTGACAGCGTAGAACGAAGTGATGGTCTTGCGCTTGTCGTGTTGGTGTGAGTGTCGAGTCACGGAAGCGACTCAGGGAGGGGTTGCGGCCGCTGTGGGTTCGTCGTAGACGAGACCAAGATACGTTTGACCACCACGAACGAGCAGACGGTGCGGTCGGTGACCAGCTCGGAGTGTTGGAGTTGATGCGCTCAAGCCTGGGTGGCGAGCAAACGGGATGGTGGTGGACGACCACAGGGGGTCGTCCAAAGGAAACTCTGACGTGTCTTGTCACGAGCAGAGGTGTTTGAGTAGCTGTCGACAATGTCGAGCAGCGAGGAATGATGGTGGTGAGAGAAATGACGGTGAGAGAAACGACGGAGTGAGACAAAGGCTGAGCCGCCTTTGTTTGGGATCGAAAAAGGAACACGTGTGTCCGATCACGTGCTCTAACGGCCGAGTGAAGGAAGCGACTGTCTCCATCAGACGCTCTCCAGAGATGAAATTACTAGAGTGAATCTGTGATCTGCCAATGTCTCGATCAAGCACTAACATCATCTGGATCCCTTGCTGTGAGATCGAGATAATTTGACCATCGTTCCTTTACCTATAGCGCAGCGTCGCCTTCGAAAGACTCCTCACCTTCTATCAATGTGGGTCGATTGACTTGCAGCCCAGCTACCTCTGCTCATCTCTGTCCTGATATTGGCTCAACAAAGCAAAACAACGTCTCCCATCCAAACAAACGGTGTCCGAATAGCTCTGCCCGATGGATCCTTCTTCTTTCGGGGACTGCGGTCCAGCTGTAACCACCCAAAGGCCCACTACGCCCCTGTGCAGTGCTTCTTCTGTGCCAGTCTCAGTCAAGTCACCGAAAACAAAGCTGCTTCACGAGACACTTTCCGAGTTATGCAACAGTCAGGGAGTTCGCATCAAGCATTGGCTTCAAGGGCTTGAATTCGCTTTGCAAGAGGAGTGTGATCGAGATGACGCAATTGTTCAGATCAATGGCTTTCTCAAAAATTCACTCTTCAATAAGGTCATCCTTGATCTGAAGAGCAAGGCCAGTCAGTTGCCGGAAAGCTTTGTTAGCAGCTTCCTAGACTACTGCGGCTCGACCTCAGCCCGCTCTGCTCGTATCAAAGAGACAGTTGAAGCCGAAACCCTCTTCGGAATCCTTCAGCGACATAAGATCGGTTCTAGTGGCATGGACGATGTCCAGCGCCTCAGGTTTGTCTTACAGCATGCTTTCGTTGAAGCTGCGCCTTCTCGTCAACCAAATCTCTCGTATCGTGCACCTACTAGCGATTTCACCTCCACTTTCAACGGACAGGCTCTGGAGATGTTGGTCGACTACATCAAGCTTCACAACAAGCTCTTTCCCCTCATGACTAGTCCACCTCCTGTGCACGCCCGCCCCGTCCCTTTCTCTGAAGACGACGATGAGTCTGATGCCAGGATCCGCGAGTATTACGCCAAAGTGCTTCCCATGATTCAGTCTTCGGGCTTCGGCAAAACTAGGCTCTGCATCCAACTCAGCTCCGTTAGCCCTGGCGCGCTCGTTTGTCTCAGAAAGACAAGTCCTAACGAGCCACCATTTCGCCAATCCTCTCCGCCGCAGGACGTGAGGGTCTTTCAATACTTTGACAAAATCAAGTCGCTGGTCCATTTTTCAGGTTCGGACACCAATACCAATATCAAAGCTTATCGCAAGCCAACCACCGACGAAGAACACATCGACTTCAACAAAGCACATCTCCGCATACTTGCTTGGCTTTCAGCATATTGTGATGTCATATCTCACTATGTGCAGCAGCTACGACAGGCATCTGGGTGCTTCGAGAGAGTCGGTCAGCATCATCACGATCGCCTCGCATGCTGGCGCACTGTCGTCTTCTACTTTGCAAAACTTACCAGTTTGAGGGACGGGACTCTTTTCGAATCGCCTTGTAACCCCTGTCCCCACAGCAGGCTCGGGTACTTTTGTGACCCTGACTTCCCGGCACTTGCCTTCAATCCGCTGAGGCACCAGGGTAATGGCGATCCACCTAGTCTTTTGCCAAGCTTGGACATTCGTACAGCGATGCTTGACCACATATGCGACACGGCCGACGCACGGTGGACAAAGATGCAGGGCGAGTACGCAGTCAGGCTGCATGATTCGGAGCTGCTAAACTCTGCCATTCAAGAATACCTCTCACCTAGCATCAAATACATGGAGGAACTCTGTTGCCAGATCGACCCCGACTCTATCGTCTTCCTAGCACTGGATGAGTGCGGTACCATGGATACTTTGCTGCCGTACATACGTCGCGTGTGGTTTCACGCTGACCCCAAATGCACTTGGATTCTGCTCATCGACACTAACTCGAACCTGGCTCCGCTCGCCGGCGGGCAAGCTCGCGAGGGTTCGCGACGCATGGCAGAACTTGATACGCATAAACTCACCCAGCCATTCTCAGCTTTGCCGCTAGATGTCAACTTGACAAGCGAGGATCGTCGCAGGCTCCTCAACTCAGAAGGTTTGACCTTGCAACAGCTCAACGAACTCCTACCTCGCCTCGGACGTCCCCTCTGGTTCGATGAGCGCTATCACGGCGATGGTATCATCAAGCCCGGGCCCATCATTAACAAACTCGTATACCCGGGCGAATGGAAGTGGCCTAACAAGCTTCAAGAGGTTTTGCCGAATCCACTCGATGAAGTCAATCAAAACTTGCTCGCGATCGCCTCCCGACGTCTTCACCTCGACCTCTCGAGCAAAGCCGGGCCGGAATTATGGGAACGCTTCATCTCTAAGCAGATCGCCGAACATCTACGTTTTGTAGGTCGAATCTATTGTACCACGGACTCGATCAAGTCGAGTACGCCCAGCGAACCGCCCCTTAGTCTTGCTGTCGCTTGGAACATTCGTTCCGAGCCTAATTTGGTAGGTTCCAGATGGTCTATGATGGTAAATGCCATTGTCAATGCGAGTGCACCCGTGGGTCTCAACGTGGGGGCTCAAGGTGAGCTGGGTGTCGGTCTTCTTTGTGCAATGGCCATCGACCTTGCTGTGAGCAAGAGGTACAAAGACAACCTGAAAGAATACTCTAACAGCATCACCATCCGTCGACCGGACAGGGATTACCCTGTGCTGTATGGTCTCGTCAGCGTCCACGAATGGCTTTGCACTATGTTAGGAGCCTCGAATTATGTCGATGTAACGATGGGCCGTGCAAATGATGCAACTACATCAAGGAAACGGCAGCACCGCTCAAGCGAGGATATCGACGAGGAGATGGCCGATCCAGTCGATCTCGGTATGCCATCGGGACTGGCGGAATGGGCCAAGCGTGCGTGGCTCAACTTTACGCATACGGCTGTACTTGCTAGCCAGGTACCGCACGAATCTTGCATCGGATTCGAGTTGCTTCGCGAACTCTGGGTTCGTCACGCAACAGCGCAAGGCGTCAGCAACCAAGCCGGCTGGGATTTGCTTATACCCGTCTATGAGACAGACGGTGACCAACCTCCGGACAAGTCTACCAAGTTTGAGGAGTCGAGATTGTCGTACGTTGCTGTTCAAGTCAAGAACTGCATCAATCGGCCGGTAGCCAAAGTTAAGGAGGCGGCAGTGGGGCCTCGCCTTGCGGTCAACCAAGAGAAACAGTGTCTCGAGCTCTTTTTTGATCTCAAGGACCCGGCACAGTCATCGACTCATCAGTATTCGCAACGTCGACATCCTAAACCAAAGCTGACCGAACAAAGGTTGTCTACCGATCCAGCGACTCTCGCTGCCGCACAAGCAAAGGAGTTAGATGACACCAAAAGTCGTCTTCTGCTGCGACACCACGTCTTGGTGAGCGGGCTCAACACCGAAAGTATACCGGTGTTGAAGCGCCTGAAGGGCGCTGCCGCCAAGCAGTATAAGCTGCTGTTTGGTGACGCCGATTCGCTCGACACGCTCGAGTTCGACGAGGCGCAGACTAAGTACGTGCGCAGCCTGCAATCAGCACAACTTCAGAGAGCTTGGGATGAGGCTCAGACGCGAGTGGATGGTGCACTGGTCCCTCTGCGGCCAACATCACCGGTGTCGCCATCATCGTCCTCCTCGTCCATTCAGACAGATCCTGATCGGGGCTGATTGAAGAGTTGCATGGTCCGGAAGTTGTTTGACTGCAGAAACTCTTTTGCAACGTGTTTTGTTTGTCTATCCATGTCAGTCTCACTCGCTTTATACCTGCGTACGTAATGTCTTTATCATGAATCTATGCTATCCTAGCCCTAGGCGGTGTGCGTTGTTGGTGGGGAGCGCACAAGTGCGCTCCGCCAAATCCCACGTGGACACGTTGTGCGTTGACCCCCAGCGCACACGCCATTTACACTGCTCAAGTGCCGCAGCATAATCAAATTTTTCCTGGCTGGGCAGCACACAGCTCAGCAACGCACAGCCTGTCAGCACACTTGTGTGTTGGAAAATTCCATGAAATTCAAGTTGACACGTCTGGTCTCTGCAGCCAAGTGAATGTGTGTGACTTTGAATCTGTTGAGCTTGCAGCTGGTCAGGGCACTGGATGAAAATTGGAAGATTGGCAGATCAGAGAGCCGATCAAGTACAGAGCACCAAGCATGGTGGAATTCTACCCAAGCTGTAAGAGTCAAGTATGCTGGATGTGGTGTGCACAGAGCATGGTTCCAACAACAGGCCAATCACTGCACAAAGTCTTTGCCACAACACACAGTCCTTTGCCGCAATGCACAGTGCCTTGCACTCATTGCACAATCCATTGTGCTGAGCTGTGCACACTGCACACACTTTCTCACACTTGATCCTCAGCGCACAACCCTTTGTTCATGCTACTTGAATACAACCCTTTGTGATACACTCCACACTTCTGTCTCCATCAATCACCTTTGTCCATCACTGCTCACCCTCTTTGTTCCTGCTCACACTCACTACCATTGCTCAAGCTCTTCACCACTCTTCACTGACAACACTTTCTTTAATGCTTTGTCTTGCTCCATTCACTGCACTCAACATCATCAACCATGCTCACACCCCACCACTCCTCAGCCTTGCAACACCTTTGTCAACACCATCCACCTTTGTCCTTTCTGCTCTACTTTGCAACACCATAGTCAACATCATCCACCTTTATCTTTGCTGACATCATCTGCCTTTGTTCTTTCTGCTCCACCTTGCTACACCTTTGTTGACATCACCAGCCTTTGTTATCCCCGCTCAACTATGTGGCACTTTTGCCAACACTATCTGCCTTTGTCCTTTACGTTCCCATGCTCCCTGTCATTGCCACACTCATTGCATCTGCTATCTCTCTTCCACTATCTCCTGCTATTGACCATTGCTGTTACTCATCCCTTTGTAGTCATCACTGCACATCATCAGCAATCAAATCACTTTGTCCATTGTCATCAGCATGTGTGCCTTGGTGTGTCTCTACTCTCTTCAACTCTTGTCGGCATCTCAGCTCATCACCATCATACATATATACCACTGCTCTCTGCCCTCTCTGGTAAGTTCAACCCAACACTTGCAACTCTCAACATTGTATTACATCAGCAACATCACTGCTCACCATGTCTCAATCTTCCACCTTCTCTGCCAATGCTGGCATCAACACCACTGCTGTGCTCAGGTATGTACTTGCCTTCTCTCTCTTTGCCACTCAACACCAGTTTCTGACTGCTCTCTGTCTCTCACTGAGCTCTGCTTTTGCTGTCACAGCAGTAGCATCCACTCCTTCTCCGACAGCCAAGTCCCTCTTGCTGCCCTCAAGAATCACCTTGCCAACAGCACTGATGCTGCTTCCAACTCTACCAACTCCACCTCTACTCTCCCAGCTGCCAAAGCTGATGATGCCATCAACCATGATGATGACATGTATGTATTCCTTCTCACCATCCTTGCATGTCTTCCATGTCAACATCAACTGACTTGGCATGCTCTCTCTCCATGCTCTTCATCATCATCAGTCCTCTGCAACTCCCTGCCACCAACCAGACTGCCCTTGCTGCTCCTGTCAACCTCAAGCTTGCTGCCAAGCTCCACTGCTTCCACCTCTGCCTCCTCCAGCACCCAACTCTACTTCTTTGCACCCACCCCAACTGCACCCACCATCTCCCTCTGATCCCAACCCAAGGTGTCTGAGCACCTCAAGTCTCACCACCACCCTCTCACCAAGACTGGTGTCAAGCTGTTGGAGGAGACGCTTGGTGCTCTCAACCTGCCCAGTCCTGCTACTGCCACCATCAACAATGACTTGCTCCCTATCAACATCATCAAGGAGCTTGATGTTGTTGCTGGCTACCATTGCAGTGACTGCGAGTATGCTGTCAAGTCTTCCTCTTCAGCATACAAGCACACCCACACCAAGCATGGTGGCAAGGCTAGGACCATCCCCAACGTCCTGGTCCAGCTCATTTACCACTCTGGTCCCTTCCACCACTATGTGTGGGTCTTCAACAACAAGCTGGAGCCAACACCTCCTCAGGTCACCTTCAACATCAACACCAACAAGGATGCAGATGCAGCATGCAAGGAGTGGGTGGATGCTTTCCTCACTAAGGATGCTGAGCTCATGGCAAAGGCAGATCTGGATATGGAGGGTGTTCAGCCATGCACTGTGACTGGCAACCTCAGTCCCTGGCTCAAGGAGTTGCATTGGCAGGAGTACTGGGCAGGCAAGCCAGTGGCCGCCATTGGCTCTCTTGCTGCTAGCCCTCACCAGTGGCCCGGCAACCACCAGTGCTTCCTACACTGGCTCCTCACCATGGCAGAAGAGTGTACACATCCATGGATGGTTGCCTTCCTTCGATCTAGCTGTCAGGTCCAGCAGACCTTCTGTGCTTTTGATGACCAGGTCAGACATCCATACTCTTTGGACAAGACCACTGTCATCAAGCATGCTGATTGCTGGGCCAAGCTCATCACCATGCTGGCTCACGTCATGCTAGATGGCAAGATTCTTGGCTACTATGGGGATGACAATCAGGAGGAGCACCTTGGTGTGGATGCAATCATGGCCGAGCTCATCGAAAGTTTGCAGGATCTCTTCCACAACCCCAAGCTTGGTGATGAGGTCTACACAGATACCAAGACGGTTCAAGCAGCTGCTGAAAGCATCTTGTTGGTCAGTGTTCACCTCATCAAGCAAGATCCTCCTGCCTATGGAGAAGTGGAGCACCTCCCTCTGGTCCACACCTTCCTTCACCTCTGCCTCTCTCCTGATGGCACTTCCAAGCCAGTCAATGTTGCCACCTCTACCTTGGTGAGCTTGGAGTTTGCCTTCCATGCTGTCTTGCACCAGCAGCTCCTTGACACAGAGCATGGCACTCTCAGGGACAAGTCAGTGGTGGAGACTGACAAGGTGGTCAAGGCACTGATGAAGCAGTACCTGTTCAACAACAGCTGCTCAGCAAGTGCCCATCTGCAGTCTCTCCTCTGCTATGGTATGAAGCTTGCCAAGGATGATGGTGGCAGTCTCTACTTCCGATGGTCAGAGGATAGGGCTTCTGTCACCTATGGTACAGAGACAGTCAAGGTCAGCAGCCTTCAAGCTCTTGTTTGAGGCACCTTGGACCATGCCACCTCCATGTTGGAGCAGCTGCTGCTGAAGGATGGCACCCTGTCAACTCAGGTGGATCTGTCCACATATCAGGACAACTTCTGCAACCACAAGCCAGGCTACAACTTTGTTGCTGCCTCAGAGTCAGAGACTGGCACCTTCTGCCTCTGTCAGGCCATCAAAGGCTTCCCTCAGCATCAACCTCTACTTGATGTCTGCTCAACAGAGCCAGAGTTTGACACTGATGCTGCTCATGCCTACTTTGCACTGCACAATGAGTTCAACAAGCTCCTTGCTGTGCTCATTGAGCTCACCAGCGGTCTGCCTGCAAGAGGTACAGAGTTGGTTCAGCTCCAGCACACCAACACACTCATCAGCCAGTGCAACCTCTTCCTGGCTGATGGCTACTTTGTCACCGTGCTGGCCAGCAACAAAGGCACAGGCCCTCCCAAGCTCATCCCCTGCTTCCTCCCTCATGCTGTTGGTCAGCTGGTACTCTTCTATGTCATGGAGGTTGTACCTTTCCTCCACCTCCTCTTCAACTCGGCGGTAGGTCCACAGGAGCCAAGTGCTCTGCTCCTTGTTGATCACAAGGGTCAGCCATGGCAGACCAACAACATCAGCAAGGCAATGCAGAGTCTCTGTGTGGAGTTTGTTGGTCCTTCAGCATCATCTCTCCACATGCGCAACTGGCATCAGCTATCAGTCAGCATTGACATGAAGCTCATCCACCCTGGTCAACCAGCAGAGGAGTATGCTGACCATGCCCATGACATGCAAGCAGGTCACACCACTTCCATGGCTCTGCAGCACTATGGCCTTGACAGCAGCATGCTGCTTCAGCTCACACAGGAGAGCATGGATCATCTGCTTGTTGTTTCCAAGCAGTGGCATGCATTCTGGGGTCTTGCTTCCTGGTGTGGAGACTCGGCACAGCCCTTCAGCACCAGCACAGCTGTTCCTCCCTGTGCTAGCTCAGCAACAGCATCCATCAACAACATCATGCCTTTGGATCTCAAGCAGAAGCTGGAGCAGTTGGAGGAAGATGTCCATCACATCAGGAGGAAGGTGGAAGAGAAGCCGTCTCCATCACTTGCTCACTCCACCTCATCCTTGGTCATCAGCAGCCACCGTTCTGCTGTGCTCCCTCCAGCAGTCAGCAAGGCTCTCTTCAAGGTCACCGGCAGCCACTGCACCAAGACTGTGGAGCAGGCGTTTGCTCTCAATGCCATCCACGGGAGGGAGTCTCCTCTCATCATTGTCATGGCCACTGGCACTGGCAAGTCTGCTCTCTTCATGGTGCCCCTTTTCTGGCTCCTGCCAACATTGGTGGTGGTGGTGGTTGTGCCATTTGTTGCACTTGTGGAGGATCTTCTGGAGCAGTGCAAGCATGTCAGCATCACTGCAAGCAAGTGGTCTGGGTACAATTGTGCCAAGAAGGTGGAAAGAAGTCAGCTGGTATTGGTTGCTGCCAAGAATTGCTACAGCCAGCAGTTTGGTGACTGGGCACAGGACTTGACAGAGCAGGAGCACTTGGCAGCCATCTTCTTTGATAAGTGCCATGTCTGCATCATGCAGGAGGACTTCTGTCCATCAATGGCAAAGATCAAGCAGCTGGTCACCACCATCTGTGTTCCTCAGTACTTCCTCACTGCCACCCTTCTGCCAAGCCTGCTCTCCTCCTTCAAGGCTGCTCTCTGCCTCCCTCAAGATGGTACAGGCATCATCTGTGCTGCCACCAACTGGAAGAACATCAGCTATGTTGTCCAGTGGGCACCATCATCAGCCTTGATGGACTTCTACATGCAGCAACTCCTCTGATCCCATCCACATGGTGCTGTCATGCTCATCTGTCGATCCAAAGCACAGGCAGAGACTACAGCTCAGTTGCTGCATTGTTGCTACTTCTGCTCCAACATGGCAGAGGAAGAGAAGAAGGCTATTCTCTTGCTGTGGCTTGCCTGTTCAGCAGCAGAGACAGACAACAGCAAGCATGTCTTGGTGGGCACAACTGCCATTGGCACTGGCATCAACCCTCAGCATGTCAGCTTGGTGGTGCATCTTGGCAGAGCTTATGACATGGTCAGCTATGTGCAGGAGTCAGGGCGTGGTGGCAGGAACAGTCAACCAGCCAAGGCTGTGATGCTGGTTCAGGAAGGTGTACGCTTGAAGGAGGAGAAGGTGGATCTGTATGTCAAGGAGACAGTGTGCAGACATGTGGCACTCTCTAGCTACATGGATGACATGCTGGTGACCTGTCTCAGCCAGCCAGACTTTGCTCTCTGTGACCTCTGCCAGCGGCATGTTGGCAGTGATGCAAAGACACCACCAAAGCCAAACACCTCTCTCGACACACCACCCAAGTCCGACAAGCCTCAGCACACCTATCAACACCCTCAGCATAAAGTCACAGCTGTTGCTCCTGCTACCAGCAGTGCCAATGCCACCTTCTCTCCACCTTCTCCATCTCTGCACAAGAGACAGCAGCCACAGCACAGCACAACCATCATGCCGTCCAACCCTCCTGTGGTGGCACACAACACTTGTGCTGAATTGGCTCTCAGCACCGAGGAGCTCCTCCAGAAGCTCAAGGGCCGGTGCTCCCTCTGCTACCTCTTTGGTCATTGGAGCTCCATTGATGATGACAATGCCAAGCATAGCTTCATGTCTTGCAAGTGCTGGTTGGAGATGGAGGCATGTCTACCTCTATGGCATGAAGGTCAGATCAATGCAACTCACATTGGTCAGGTGAAGAAGCTGATGAGGAGGGACAAGCCTTGAGGTGTTGCATGCTACACTTGCTTTGCTCCCCCTCCACATCTGCAACAACAGCAGGTCAGGCCCAATGCAGCATTGCTCACTGTTGTATGCTGACATTATATTGCCAGTAGTAGCTGTAGTCCTGTGTCACAAGGAGTTCAGGGGAGGCAATCTGCAAGGAACTCAAGGTGGACTGCTCAGACATGCCATGCTTTGAGCTGGACCTCTGCAGTGCATACAACTACAAAGGTGAGAGGGTGGCTATGGCCTATGCCATCTTTGCTGTTGCCATGGAGAATGCACACATGTTGTAGTAGTACACATGCTGTAGCAATGATAAGTTGGTTTCAAACACTCGGTAGTCAGACCAATGTTGAATTTTCAGTCAGAGGCAGTAGTCAGACCCACCTGGAATTTCTGCTCAGAGGTGGTAGTCAGACCTGCCTGGAATTTCTGCTCAGAAGCAGTACTCACACCTGCCTGCAAAGCTTTGCGCAATCTCAGCACTTCCTCTTCTCTCAGCCAGCATTTGTCTTGTCACTCCACTGTCTCTGTTCTTGCACTCTTGCCATCATCAGCAATGCTCATTCCTGTTCCTGCAACTTCTTCTCAACAACACAAGTGTGATAAGTGATTGCTTGCAACCTTGGCCATCACTGAAGTGGAAACTCACACAATCAAGAAGTTCTTCTCCAAGAAGACACCTGGCTTTCCACCAAGAACAGCACCAATCCAGCTAACCAACCCAGTATTCTACACTGGGGAAGCCTTGACAAAGTTCACTGACCACAGGAACTTGCCTTATGTCCACAACATCACTTTCAAGGATGACAACAATGATGTGGTGATCTTACAACACTTTGGCCCCTCCTCCTCAGCCACTGCCAATGACATGAAGGCTTCTGCAGTGCACAGAAAGGAGTTGTTTGAACTTGTCACCAAGAAGGCTCAATGCAAGAAGCTCAAAGCAGACACACGACAGAGCAAGACACAGCAAGTTTTCCCACACTACCACTTTGGTGCTTGGTACGACTGCTTCAAGACCAACCTGACTCTTACCAGTGAGACTTTGCAGGTGGGCAATGAAGAAGGCAAGCAGCCAGTGGTAGACTTTTGCGCATGGTTCAAAGGATTTGCCAAGAGCTACATCCAGCCACTAGTTGACAGCAAGGACTCTGGGTTGTGCGACACCTTCCGGGCAGAGCTTGTTGCATGCAGGGATGTTCACTTTCCTTGGGCATGCAAGCGGGTGAAGGGCCTCAACACTGTTTGTCATTGGCTCTATGCCACTATCTCACCATTCCAAGGATTCTCCAACAACTCTCATGTTGACAATGAAGATGCAGATGTCTCCATTCTGGTCAACCTTGGTCAGCATGCTATCCTAGAGCTATGTCACTACAATGTGCAGTTGGTTTTGCAGCCACTGGATGTTGTTGTGTTCCTCTCCAACAGTGTCTACCACCATACACTCCAGCATGCAGCCCATGTTGCCAATCCAAAGAGTGAGGTTGGTGACTGTATGGCTATCACTTGTTTCTTTTGGCAAGGGCTTGTTGATGAGCATGAGCCAACAAAGAAAAGCATTCACTATCTTGCTGAGGAAGCAGAAGCAGCAGCAAAGAAGCAGGACTGGAAGTGACAGAAGAAGACCAATAGCACTCAAGATGGCACAGAGAAATGATAAGAGAGCAGATACATAATGTGTGGTAGAAGCCAAACATGGATTGTTGCCAATGTATGTAGTTGCCATAATTGGCACAAGTGCACAATCTCAATGTATCCAGCAGCTCTATGTAATTTCAAAATGACATGAGTGAGACAACAATGGGCTTCATGGTCTAGTGGCTGATCTCTCTGCTTGCAGCTGAGTCATTGAGAACCCAAATTTTGGGAAAAGGGGCTTGCTGGCATGCAAGACACCAGGGTTCAAATCCTGGTGGTGTTGCAAATTTATTTGTTAATCCTCTGTCACTAGCTTTTCTGCATTCAGATGCAAATGGTCAGGTCACCTGGGCCATGGACAAAGTTGTGTCTTCTCTTTTTTTTGCACACACATGTAGCTCACAGACACGTCAAGTTGAAATCTTGAAATTCAATTATGGACACAATCACACTACTGGCTCAGAGGCTGGAACAGCTGCCAAGCACAGAGGCAGTGCTCTCGGTATCCCTGCTTCACCTCCTCAGAAGCATCAGAGGCCTTGCCATCATAGCCAACCCACTTTGGCACATTGGTTGACATGAACATGGTCATGCTTCCTCGAGTCTCTCCCTCCAGGATGGGAGAGTTGAAGTGATGCAGCATGTGAGAGGGGAAGAAGCACAGTGCACCAGGAGGAAAGTCCAGGCTGACTTTGGCCTCGGCAAAGCTGATGTTGAGCTCAGTGTAGTCACCAAAGCTAAAGACACCAGCCAAGCCTTGCAGATAATCCCTCCAATCCCGGTGTGGGAGGCTGTACACTTTGCCTTCCTGGTTGATGGCAAGGGAGGGGAAGCAAGGGGCCCAGAGGAATGCACCATGTGGATGGTAGTGCTTGGAGGCACCAATGTGCATGTAGTGGGCTGTGTGCTGTGGGAAGCATTTGAAAAACTTGGTGTTGCAATACTCCCAGAGTGCCTTGATGTGTTTGTTCCAGAGGAATTTGATCATCTTGCGGTAGTTCTTGACAAAGGCCTGATTGAAGTATGGGTGGTCCATGTGTGCTGTGTCTTGTCCACTGAGCATGAGATGGAATGTGAAGAAGTTGCCACACAAAGCCTCCACTGGGGCACTGGCTGACTTGGGTAGGTCAGCCTGCAGCTTCCTGAACTCGTTGTACATGGTGTCAAACTCTGCAGAGTCTGGTTTCTTGATGATGCTGGCATAGTGGAGTCCATTGCTGTCAACCAAGTGGATGGTGTCTTCTTGACCAAGGAAAGTGACTGACTGGAATGCTGCTGTGTCAGCAGGGATGTCAAGCTTAGGAAGCTGATACTCCTTGTCAAAGTACTCCTTGAGGTTGAATTGAGTGGTGACAACTCTGGTGGTGTGATCCTGTAGCTTTGCATGGAGTGCAGCTCCACCTTGAAGTCCTGCTGATTCCCAACCAATGTAGTCATCACTCTGAGGGGTGTACTGGTTCACAAGGCACTTTGATTGCTTTCTAGGGCACTTTGGAGCATCCAGCTTTGCTACATCTTTAGCCAATTTGACTGTGTCAGCACTTGGAGTGTACTTGACCAAGTTTGGGTCACTATACTCTGCCAACTTGTCCCTGAGCTTGCTGAGGTCAGACTTGACCATTTCCTCTGCTTTCTTCCTTTCCTTTTGCTTTCAAAGCCTCTGGAGTGTAGCATGCTCCTTAGGATGCTTTCTGGGCTGCCTGGGTGCCATTGTGATGAAAAAACCAAGTTTACATGTCAAAAATCACCAAGTGAAAAACCAAAGTGACCAAATTGCACTGAAACCTTTTCCAAACGTTGTGAAACTTTGCAACCACCTAACTAATACCAATATCTGTGTGTCCACCAAGACTTGACGTGTAACAACGCCTGTGTATAGAGAAACAAGTGGGCAAAGTCTAGAGTCAGCTGAGACTCTGACAAAAACTTGAAACCAAATGCTTTGGGATTTCAATACATACTATCCTTGGGTATGTCTACACGGAATTAGAGCACAATCGAAAAATCCTAGAGGGTGTTTGTGAGGCATTGAAGTACAGAGACACTCCAAAAGCGACTTTCTGAGCAGATACAGCTAAGTATCACCCTTACAGCTATTGTGAGACGAGGCTGGCCAGGCCTACAGTGTCCTACAATGCTGAATCAGGGCTGGAAAGCGAGTTTGACACTCTGTAAGGTGCCTAGGACACCTATCAAGAGGCAATACAAGCACCAAATGCAAAGCAAGTTGCCTTAGGGGCTACTGAGTCGATAGAGCTTGCTGAGACAATTAAAACAAGCCTAAAACCGGTCCAAACACTTGAGAAACAAAGGAGATATGGTCAAAAGAAAGTAACCCAAAGACAAAGTATATAACAAAGTATATGACTTACCACTTTGCTTCCAGGGGATGTTTTGGCTGTGCTACAGCCTTGTGGGTTGTTGTCTTGACTAATTCAGGGTCCAGGAGTTCAAATATCAAAAAAAAATTGAGAGGTTGATCAAGCCAATTCACTGCTACAAGCCTTGGGAGGGGTGAGTCTTGACTGAGGGCACCAGAAAATCGCCTAAACAATGTTGCTATGGGTGTTCTAGACTAATTCAGGGGTGGCCAGCACGAATCTGCAATCAGATTTGGAGGTTGTGTTGGAGAAATCAAAGTGATAGCAGCTAGAAGTGCCAAAACAGGGGATTGCATCAATTTGGGCGTCTATTTAACTTTCCAGCACCTCCTACAGGCACTCTGAAGTGCTGCCACTGTGTCAGCATAGTCTCTACAGCATGGAGAGCGAGTACACAGGCCCAAAAGCGAAGTGGGACATTGGTATAGTGCCCAAACCCACCTCTGAGGCAAGTCTCTACTAAGCAAAGTCACTGGCACTTTGCTTTGAAGGGCTGTGCTTTGCAGGGGACGTGCGCAGGGCCTATGCACAGTGTGTACACCTAGCAATGGTGTTGTAGGGGACCCTAGAGCAGTGGGGTGGCCCCTCAGGTGGGAAAAGTGGGGGTTGTCACTAAGTGAAGTCCCCTAATTTCAAAGCTGAGGCTGCCTGACAACCAGTGGGGCATGGGAGAGGCTCTAGAGGCATGTTGCAAGTGTCTGCACAGCCATAGCTGGCCTCACTGCATGCAGATGAGACCAGAAAAGCAAAGTTGATATGCAAAGTGTGATATGAACTACTCTGTGCAAAAATGTGCAAATTAATTGTGGTCACAAAATTCTGGGTGCTTTCCAGGGCCCTGTGGCTGTGCCTAAGCATTGCTAGGGCCTAGATGGCATGCTCAGGGTGTGTGGGAGGTGGTGGGAGGCAGTGGGGGCATTGCTAGGGCCCCAAAATCGAGGGTTGTGGGCTGAAAATGGGGTTGTCACTAAGTGAAGTCCCTGGAAACTCGCTTTGGTGGGCTGTGAGCACCCAAGCTCGTTGTAGGGGTGTGCACAGTATCATAGCAACATGTGGAAGTGTTGTCAGGGCCCCCAAAGTGGTGCAAGATGCATGGAGAGTGGGTCAAATGAAGTGTTTTGGCTGCATATGCACTGTTGTCACACTTTGGAGCCCACTGAAGCGAAATTAAGGCACCTCTGCATGGCTGTGGGGTGCCCAGAGCATCCTAGCCCTCGACAACAGGCTGGCAATGTGGTGTGCCAGCCTATTGAACTTGTAGAGCCAACAGGCTGGCAATACAGTGTGCCAGCCTATTGAACTCGCAGATCAAACTCACAGAGCCAACAGGCTCACAATGGAGAGTGAATGCTGAAGGCAGTCACTTATTTCACTTGGCCAAGATAGCATGTGACCGGACACGTGTCCTTCCGTCTCCCAAGTGTTCCAACAAAGCTCAGTTTTTAGTGCTCGTTTCATCACCATCTCTCATCATTCACACCATCACTCACTTTGCACTGTTTGATGTCACCAACAGCATTCTTTCGACACACCCACCTTGTCCCACCCACTCGTTTCTCTTGCGTATCACGTTTGTCATGTTAGTTATCATCCTTGTTATGGTCTCCCGCACTCTCCGCCTTGCTCACGCAACACTCGACCAACCGTGCCCCTTACGGCCACAGCTGGGAGCTTGCAAGTGACTCCTAGTGAGTTAGGCAATCTCAATCATTTTCACTGCTCATGTTCTTGTGTGTCCATCTCGGGCTCTCGTGATCGAGTGATCTCAGCTCCTCAACACCCTCCAGGCCTCGCAGCCATCACTGGGCTCCGCTTCAGCTCTACCCACTTCTGAGCCAGCCCTGCAGACCTCGCTGTCACTGCAAGCCCACCCACCACCCCCACAAGTTCAGCTAGCAACATCGATGGCGCCCACCTCTGCTGGTAACAATAACACAACCACAGGTGAGTTGCCCTTCCTCTCTGTCTCGTGCTGTTTTCCCTGGGTCCCCACCAACATAGTGGCTCTCGTGGAATGTGACCAGCTTCATCCAGAACAGTTGGTCAAGCTCCATAACCCAGAGTCTCGTGTCTCTCAAGAGTCTGTCCAGTCCACCAGCATCAACATCGAGGGTGGACAGTTCAAGATATACAAGGAGTCTGTCGATTTGCACACATCCATGTTTGTCAAGGCTATACCTTCCATTGCTGCCCTGGCCCAAGTCTGGCTGGTGTATGTGGCCATTTGTGCTCACTACAACAACAGTTGGGCACTCAACGATGCCTTGCTCTCTCACTTAGAGCAGCTCATCGAGTACAACCAGCTGTATCAGTGGTGTGCAGTAGCAGACTACCACCTCACTGTCTGCAGACTCCGCTTTGGGACCAGTGCTGTCATCGAGTGGTCTCATTATGATCCCCAAATCGCAGGCAGAGTACTTCTCCCCTACCAGAAGTCCTACAGCCACTCTTTGGCCTCAACTCGCAGAGATCTGAGCTCTAGCTCTTGCCACCCCTCCTCAAACCAGCGATCCACACGCCTCCCTTGCACTGGCTCTGGCACTGTCTCTGATCCTTGCAAGAAGTTCAACTCTGGTTCTCACTGCCCCAGTTGTCCTTGACAACATACTTGTCTTCACTGCCAAGGTTGGCATCCTCTGACGCAATGCCCATCATTTGTCAACAAGGCTACCTCCACCAACTCCGTCCCTGCCAGGAAGATGAGCTAATGGTGGGTATGCCTACTCACTCAGGTGACATCTCCCACCCACAGCCCATGCCGCTCTGAATAGCACCACCTCCAGGGCCTGAGCAATCCTCAGCCCCCTCCTCGCCTGTGCTGCTTCTAACAGCACCACTCAGGTCTGGGCCAACCCCAGCACCTTCACCCACACCCGTGCCACTCACAACAGCACCAATAAGGTCCAAGCCAACCTCGGCACCTTGTCTTCTAGACCTCCTCCCCAACAGCATTGTCAACATGTCATGTGAATGGCCCATCTTTGATGCTACTGATGTTCCAGCAATGGCTGGTACACTTCAACTGTGGTACTGGTCTCAGTTCTTGACCACTACCCAGACCAAGCCTTTGCCAGTCAACTGCAAGGCACCCTTCAACATGGAGTCAAGCTTTGGCTACAATGGCTCCCTGCATAACCACACATGGCTTGAAGTCAACAACTTGCCTGTGGATTTGGACAACATTCAACACCTTTGCCACAAGATCAAGACTCGCTTGCAAGAAGGCTGTCTCTGTCTCATTACAGCTCCTGGTGATGTACAGCTTGTCTGTTCTCAGTTGGTGTGGTCCCAAAGCCCCACTTGGATAAGAGGCAGACCATCTACCATCTTTCACTCCCTGGAAACCAGGCTCATGCCTGCCATCTGTCAATGATGGCATACACTCCTTTTTTGTCACCATCCATTATGAGAGCCTCGACACCATTATGGACTTCATCTGTGAACATCCTAGTGCCTCTCTTTGGAAAGCAGACCTCAGGATGCCTTTCGACATGTCATTGTTGCCAAGTCTGATGTCAGACTTATGGGCATACAATTTGACAGACAACACTACCAGGAATGTGCACTAGCATTTGGTGACACTCCTCACCCTTCCTTTCCAACCTCTTTGCTGAGTTTCTACATTGGCTCACTTCCTTTGCCATGCAGTCTGTGGTGCTGTTGTCAATAGTGCTTTCCAACATGGCACACTACCTCGATGATTTCTTTGGCGCATCTGACATCTCCAACCCTGCAATCCCAACTAGATGCTCAGCCTTGCTTTGGCAGCACTCGGGTTTAATCACTCCAACATGAGAGCACGGATGGATGCACCAAAGAGTGAGAGCAAATGGAACAAGAGACATAACAGAACAACATGAATTGCCTAATCTCAAGTGAGTTGTTTGCAGAGCTCTCAGCCATGGCCACATGGTGTGCGAGTGGTGTACTGCATGGTGAGACGGTCATGAGCTGAGGCTGGAGAGCAATGACAGGCGAGCCCAAGAGAAAGGCAAGGTGTGGTCACAAGTCACACCAGGTGATGGCATTGAGAGACAAAGGGGCAGCCGAGTTGGAGTACAAGGCTGTTGGCAACCGAATGGCCGACGACTGTTGAAACAGTCACTGCACCAATGTCCCAGCCCATGGATGGTGTCTGTGTCCATGCTGTTTGCAGCTGCCCAGGTTGCTGCGCTGCGACAGAAG